>KZ108101.1:2732-62051 GCA_002116305.1 Penicillium italicum | reverse complement strand
GAATGGGAATAGTTACAATTCACGAAGGATTTACGGCCTTGTTGAAGTGGAAAAAGGGCCTAAGCTTTCCTCCAATGCATCGTTGACAAACATCGTCGGTTTGACTTGTTATCCAAGTCATCTCAGCACATTTCCAGAGTACAAATCTTGGAGAACGAAGTAGTAAATACACTGACATTGTCATAATTTCTACAAAGTAACTAAAATACACGGTCCAAGCACCATAATGTATATAAACATTCAAGCCAAATAATACAAAGTGAATCCCGAGAGAAAAAAAGAACAAACCAACCCATCACCCAAACAAGCGAAAAGCCAATGCAGCGTTCAACAAGTCCTCGGCACACATGACAAGCTACAACCAAGCCGCCGGAACGGCAAAGGCCTCAGCTTCTCACCGGGACAGCGGGGCATCTTCATCCCATTCTCACACGGGGTGAAATCCCACCACTCCATCCACTCGACACGGGGAATCACGTATTCTCGCCGACATACCGAGCAGGGCTGTCCACCTGCAGCGCGCACTTCCCTCGCTCGTCGCAGCAAGGGCACGATCAGCGCCGGATACTCGGCTAGCTCTTCGTCGGTAGTTTGCTCCAGGTAGGGGAGCTTGCTCACAGCGCGGAGCGCGACTTCGCGCAGGGATGGGGCGTCGTTTGCAGGCGATGTCGGTCCTGAGGGTGTGAGGGTGAGTCTGTTGTTGCGGGGTGGGCTGTCTCCCATGGGGTTGCCCTCCATATCCATGTAAGTGATTGGGCCTGTTGCGACGTGGAGAGGGGTCCAGCCCTCGTCGAGAGGAGATTCCTGATCTTGGAATTGGAGTGGAGGAGATGAGCCCTCGTCGTTCTCTGTTTCCTTTTTGTTGGTTGGTTTGTGGTGCCATTCTGCGATGGGCGCTTCTTCAATTGCGAGGAATGGGTTCGGGCGGACGGTTAGGTGCTTCAGTTCGCCTTGTTGCATGAGCTTGAGGACCTCCCAGGGGAGGTAGGTCAATTGGTTGACGGAAAGGTTTAAGACTTCCAGTGCTGTCAGTCTGCGGATTGTGGAGGGGATTTCCGTCAGCTTGTTGTTTCGCAGGCTGAGGACTTTGAGGTTGGTGAGCTCGAAGAGATCGTTGTGCAGGGTTGATAGGGAGTTGTTGGGGAGATAGATGCTGAGGAATGGCTGCAGGGACGTGAAGACGTTCTCCGAGACCGGGGCTTCATTGACTGATGGAAGCTTCGTTAGGTGCTGTAGGGGTCGTAGGAGACCGGATGGTATAGTCCCCAGATGGAAGTCGCTGTGTAGAGAAGAGCAATTAGGACCATTGGCTCGGACAAAACGGATATCAGATGAAACCACAACATCAGATGAAAGGACAATTAAGACATACCCCAGATCAATACTCTCATGTCCCTTATCAAGACAATCGCTGACAACCTCCCGCGCGAACCGATGAGCATCGGACTCTTCAGGACTTCTAAACACAACACGAGTTTGTGCAGGCATGTTCTCCATCTCATTAACGAAAGGTGTAGAGATTCCAGGTTTTCTAGGATCAAGCACAGACTTGCGCAGGTCTTCCTCCCACGCCGAGCCATCCTCTGACGGCAAAAGCGACTCAGCACCAGACTCATCACTCCCCATCCACACACCACTATCAACATTCCTCTTATCCTTAAATTCCGTCCTTTTGCGCTTCGGATCTAACACCTGTTCCCCCCACCAAGTCCCCCTATACCGCCGTTTCCGTCCCGCGCCCGACACCGTCGCATGGTAATTCTCCAGCCCAGAAGCCGGGATATCGTCACTGGAAAAGAGCGCGGGATCACTAGATGGCTGACTAGAGCGGTCATCGAAGCGCGAGAGTCTTTGCGCGCGCTGGAACGAGGATACCGCTATACCTATCGCTGAGGGGTTCGCGGTCGCGGGCGAGCGGTACCGGATTCGCCGCGGCGGTGGGAGGGGGATCTCGCTGTCCATTGCGATTTCAATTCGCAGGTTCAGACGAGTCTGTTGTGATTGTCGGCCTGGCTCATCTGGTTTCTATTCAAACACGGATTTTATCTGATGTTGGGGGGGGAGGTTTGCGCGACGCGTTGTGGAGACCCGCGATGGAGAGCTGCGGGTGTCAACAAACGCGCTAATGGCGCGATTGAAGGAGATAGGGGTTTAGGATCTGGAATCAATTGAGACGTCTCTTCTATTTTAGAAGAGACAACCAGCTGCATGCCTGGTTGGAATGGAAAACGATCAGATCAAAAGATAAGATCGGATCACACGTGCACGGGGCATATCCGGAGCTCACGACTCTCCACTGGAATGTTGGATCGGCATGATCTTCTCCATCTTTCTACAACGTTGCTACTACTGGTGTTTATTGGAATTGGTATCAAAGGAGAGAAGAAATAAAGTGTCTATATTCTGAGGATGACTCAAAGCCGACTCTTGCAAGTCCTGAATATCAGCCAGACTAGTCCGACGGACTAAGTCACCCACGACAACGTATATGGACAAACGAAGTGAAGAAATAGGGTGTGAAGAAGAGAATAATAACAGCATAAACTCATATCGGTCCAAAAAGTCATGAAAGAAATTAAAAAGAAATGGGGGTATTTGAAAAAACCGTAAAACCGTTTCCTCTCCAAAAATGGGTTCTTCAGCCAACCGAGAGGGAAAAAAATTTGTTAAAAAGTATAAGAAGGAAAATAAAAAGTGAAAATGAGATCCCGGCTCTGCTGAAGATGAACGGTAATCAACAAGGCAGCAGTCATGCAGTATGAATTGGGCGCGGTATTGGTCAATGGCTTCAATTCATGATGGTTGCCTGCGTGAAGGCTTCTTGTCGACGAGTCGCGACATCGCGAATGTGATTACAGGGCCTGGCCCACCATCACGATAATGTAGCCAGCGGCGGCCAAGGCAGCTGGCATGCCAGCGCCAATGTTGGCCGCAGCGCCGGTGGAGGTAGCGGCTGCGGTAGCAGAAGTAGTGAAAGATGCGCGAGACAAAGGAATCGACGTCGAAGCAGACGTGGTGATCAGCTTGCTTGCGCTGGAGCTCGCGATGGAACTGGCGCTGGAACTCGCGGTAGAGCTGGCGCTGTAGCTTGCGCTGGAACTGGAAGTCACGGTCACCGAGTTGACGCGGATCAGAGTCTTGGTGATGGTTGTGGTTGCAGTCGAGGTAATTAGATCCTCTGCGGCGACGAATGGAGCCGCAACCAAGCAGAGGGAGGCGATGACAGTAGTGAACTTCATTTTGCGAATTGATTCGAAAGTGAAATGGATATCAATATGGAAGAGGGAGCAAGGTTATTGAATTGAAATTCAAGATTCAAGATTGGTGCAAGGTGTCGAAGTATGAGGACTTGGTTTGATAGAGTGATAGAGATTTGTTTCCGATTTGATCGCAAAAGAGTGAGCGTCAAAAAGAAAATTCGAAAAGATTGGAGCACTGCTCAAACAGTATAAAACAGTATAAAATGAGTGACTGGTGAAAAGAGTGTATCGAGAAAATCTCTACGCCTAAGGGAAAAAGAGAAAAAGGAAATTTTACCAGGAGGTGGCATGCGCAGGCTAAATAAATCAAGCACGAGCCTCTGAACCTGGGGAAAAAGAACGATTCGTTTAAAAGAAATCTTGTGGCGCTTTGTTTTCTGTTTTTTTCTTGGTTTGTTATATTATCTATTGATTTTCAACTGTAAATATCATCTTCCTATTGGCCCCTTGAACACCTGGACTAGCGCTGTCTAAGATTGGGCTCCATCTTAGACCGAACTACCGGAGTAGAACGGATTTTATTCAGAGCCCTAAAAACTAAAGGGTCTTCCGCACAGACTCTTGACGCCAGGGGTTAAGTTGATGATTCGTAGGGAGTATACGGAGTATTCAAAGTATGTAGTTAGCTGGATGTATTGCCATCTCGCTCAAACTCCGAGAATTCGCCTTCTTTTAGCCCCATAGCCCCTTGGGACAGTTAATACGAGAAATCTTCGCCTACCTTTACTCCATATGGTGTAATTTCGGCATTTCCCAATCCTAGCCTAGGGAATTTACTCAATTGCGAAACTGAACTGGTATCGGGGTGTTTCCATAAGCGCTTTTGCTTCCTCCGTATTCTGCTTGAACTGGCAACTTTCACCTATACCGCTGTTTATCTGTTTTTCTGCTTTGCTGCTTTGGTCTCATTACCCCTAGAGTGATAAAATGACGATTCTCGCTGGGCATCATACACTACTGCAAGTGCTCACTCCCTCGCGGCGACTTCCGTCTGTTCCGAACCCCTGGCATCATGCGCAGGAACAATGATCGATGATTCGCTTGATCTTGATCACAACAACCGTTCATGAAGGATATAGCTTGGATCTTGATCTTACGTCTTACTTGCCTTGAAAGGTGATTGTGATGGTTCCCCCCTATTAGCCGAGATTGAAATTTACCTCAATTTCCCCGATTCCCGAACTATTGAGAGAACTTTTTCCTTCTACGGAGTACTCCGTACTCCGTATACTCCACACAACATACGGCTCTGTGGATCGGCTTTCGTGGTTCCATTCAGGAACGATCACCGCTCGGGCCTAGCGTAGAGTCCGGGGAGGAACGGTGAGTCATTCCCTGCTGTTCACATTTGTACGTTATATTAGCAGCCTGATAGTACATCATAGTGGACACGTTCTGTCATTTTTGTGTTGGCACGAACATGTCACGATGCTGTAAGAGGGGTCTTTTTTTTTAAGGGGCTGTGGACTCGTTGGGCTCGCAAAGCCCTATGTCCGTACCCACTTCAAACACGACAACAAGACAACATAGCAGTACGTCAAGCTATACTCTGTCGTGTCCATGGATATGAAAGATCAAGATGATTATTATCCACTCAATTGTCCGTCCTCATCCGTACAAGATCATTTGGGCAGAAAAAAAGAAGGGGGCAACGGAAACGAAGTAGAAAGGGTTGGCTCACTTTTTTTTTCCTTTCCCGCTTAGCGCTCCATCTTACTTTTGGTTCAATGAGATTGCGTTGTCCGGAGTATTACAAGGGCTAATAAACGGCGATTGGTTGGTCAACAGAGATCTTCTGTGTTAAATGCCTGACAAATGAGGAAACGAACTAGGTGAAGGTTTGGTCTTGAAGTCAATTTAAGTCTACTAGAATGTGTAGATGTATTCATTCCGAGTTGCTAAGATACTGCCATAGCTACTTGTAACTATCTGGGTACTTGTTTATGACTAACTTATGTATAACTTATGTCATGACCGAAGAGGCGAATGCCCTCTGCAATGAACTTGGATCAAATTAGAGTCATCGGAATCCCACACATGATTTCCGTCGTAGAGCTCAGATGACAGGTGATATTATGTCCCCTCGGCTTTGGTTATGAATCCGTACTTTGACGGCTGGATGACTTATATATTTATATAATATCATGTCGTTATTACTTGAAATGCATACTCTTGGCTGTAGCAGTCAGTTTCTAGGTATATTTTACTCATATAGAATAGTCTATTACACAACGTCTCTCAGAAGTGCAGCTCATATAGGCATGAGATGACGCTGGGATTGGACGAAACACAAGATGTTTCCCAGGGAGAACTCATGTCTCTATTACAATAGGAGTTACCTGTTCTGCCTGGTGCTTCATGGGGTGTGCGACGAGATATGTGATGATTCTAGATTTCAGAGTAAAGACTCTACTTGGATATATTATCAGAAGCTCCAGCATTTCAAAATTATCAATTTCATTAGTTAAATTTTAAATTATCTTCCCAGCCTTGTAATCTCCAACAATTAACCTTTCTCGCCTACAACGCAGGTTTTCCACCTTTGATATCGCCAAACTGATTCTGCCAGAGGTTCTGATATCTTCCACCCTCCTTCTTCAGCAGCTCTTGATGTGATCCACTCTCAACAACCTGTCCCTCATGCAAAACAAGGATCCGATCAGCACTGGAAATAGTTGAAAGTCGATGCGCAATGACAAGTGTAGTTCGCTTGGCTCTCAATCGATCCAACGCAACCTGGATGTCCGATTCCGTGTTCGAGTCTACGGCGCTCGTTGCTTCATCCAGCAGGAGAATCGGAGACTTCTTCAGGAACACCCGAGCAATGGCTATCCGCTGTAGTTCACCGCCAGACAACTTGACTCCCTGCTCTCCGACTGTGGTGTTGTATCCGTCCACGAACGTGAGGATCTTCTCGTGAATAGCTGCGGCGCGACATGCTTCGTGGACCTCTTCATCCGAGGCTGAGGGCCGGGCATACCGCAGATTCTCAATAATAGACGCGTTAAATAAGACAGGATCTTGTGGAACGACGCCGATGGTCTGGCGAAGCGAGCTGAGGGTTACGTCACGGATGTCTTGGCCGTCAATCTCGATGTGGCCAGAAGTAACGTCGTAAAGTCGAAGAAGAAGTCTAAGGATTGTCGTCTTTCCTGAACCAGTCATACCGACTAGTGCAACCGTTGTCCCGGGTTCGATGGTAATATCCACATCCTTGAGGGTCTTTAACCGAGAATCGTAGGCAAAGTCAACATGGTGGAATGAAACGCGGCCATCGCCAGGTTTCAGTGGCGTGGCATACTCCTTGTTATTCACGCTAGGCTTAGATTGGAACAGGAAGAGTAGCCGCTCGGCATCAACTAGATCAGAGACTAGCCAGCGATATTGCGCGGAGAGATAGGCCAAAGGAGAGATCAGCGATGACCAATACTGAATGAAGAAGACAAAGTCTCCTGTAGAGGCGCGTCCCACAGAGATCTCGTGTACGATGAGCGAAGAGAGACCAACGAAGCAGATTGGCTTAAGTAAATCCAGGAGTGACTTGCCGACTGCTCGGCGTCGACCAAAACGGGCGCTGGCCTTCAAGCATAGGTCCACTGCTTCTCCAAAGCGAGACCTCTCGTATGAGAACTGGTTGAAGTATGTGACAGTCTGCCAACCTTGCACGGCCTGATGCATCATTCGAGTTTCGTTTCGCTGCGTCTGTGTAACTTCCCGTCTGGCGTCCATGTTCCAGTTAGAGGTAAAGACCTCTGTCGCAACGTAAGCAATAGATACTACCACCACCAGAAGAGAGGCGAAGATATTGAACTTCAAATAAAAAACAACACATGCAATAGCCAAGTCAGCCACTGTGGGGACAATATCTAGAATGGCAACTTCTAACAGATTGTTCAGTGCTCCACCTTGATCGATGGACTTCATAACTTCTGCCGAGTCATTTTCGATATGGAAATCCATTGAAAGATTCATAACATGGCTGAAGGCAGCATTGGTGATCTGACGGTATGAGAACTGCCTGATCGGAATTTTGACGAGCGACTCAATCAATCCTAGCCCAGCCCCGCCACGGATGAGCTGCAGCAGCGCCCATGTTCCTAATGAAGCATACGGGGTTTTGTTGGCAAAGATGCTATCAGTGACATCTGCCAGTTGCTGAGGAATAAGGATATTCAAGGCTCGGTGGCATACTAGACAGAAAATGCTGGTAGCAATACAAAGCTGTACTTTGTGATTCTTTCTGGGGACCAAATAGGGCAGAAAGATCGAGAAACCTTTCAAATAGTCCCACCAGCCCCCAAGAGACTGCAACTTCTCATTGCGGAGCTTTTTTCTGCGCGTGGCTGCATCGTTCTTATTTTTGGCGGTGTCCGAGTCGCTCTCGCTCTTGGAGTCCACACTGCTATTGTCCGAGTTGTTTCCATTCGCTGCGCCGTATCTTGTGTGATTACCATTTAGGAAAGGGCGCGACTCTTCCGAGGTCTTTTTGTTCCTCCGTCTGGTCTCAAATAGAATCGCAGTTGTCACAAAGACAAGCAGGGCAAGCCGGGCTGCTGAGATGGTGATCTGCGTGATCGGTGCCCATTGTCTCGGCTTGGGATACAAGGAGAGTGCAAGGAGTGGAACTTCAAAACCAGCGGTGACCAACGAGGCTCCAGCAACTTCGTACGTGGAAGGATTTTGTCGCAGCCATAGTGCAATCCATACAACTGCCTGAGAGGTCATATGCACCAGGAACGGCTGAGAACGGTCCAAGTCATCGGTGGCGATTTTCAAAACCGTTTGACTGACATAGGCGAAAACGATCAAGGCAGTCAAGATAACTCGAGGTCGACTGCGACGCCTGGAGCGAGTCTTTCTTTTCTTTACCGGAGTGCGATTAAATAAAACGCAGATCACAATGTAGAGACTTGCTATCAAAGTACAGCTATAATGAAGGGCCCGAGATGCTAGCTGAGCAGACATGATGGGAGGCGGGACGGAGGCTCTGTTGGGAAACCTCCTGGCAGAGGTCTCAGGAGAGGTGGTTCCTTATATATTCCCCTAATTTGAGCCGCATCCCCCTAAGGTTATA
The DNA here is from genome assembly GCA_002116305.1 of Penicillium italicum. NCBI lineage: Eukaryota > Fungi > Ascomycota > Eurotiomycetes > Eurotiales > Aspergillaceae > Penicillium > Penicillium italicum. The sequence goes on along the minus strand of KZ108101.1, from coordinate 53,717 downwards.
TTAAGAATGCAGCTGTCAGCTTATGCAACTCCTTATTGGATAGATATAATTGTCCATCATGTGCAACTGTTTATTGAAAGTTGCCTGCGCCAGGGGGCAGGGGGGAGGCTGGGGAGAAGACTGGGGAGAAGACGGAACTGTGATCTTAGACCTTGGGGGGCAAAACTAGCTGCATTATTGGGCAATCTGGGAAATCTGCAGATCGAACTAGAATCCAGCTGCTTACACCGTAGGTTGATGCTCCTTAGCGCTTTTATCGGTGAGCAGATACCTGGACATACCAGGTGCCTTGCTACGTACTTTGTACTCCGTGCAGTAGGCATATAAGGGGCTGCCTGTTTTCGGTGTCTCTTTTGAGGTTAAGTAACAAAACAAAGCAATAAACTTGATCCTGATTATAACACTGTGATATATATCCTTATGGTATTCTTATACTGCGACCGTACTTGTGGCATCTAGTCGCCTCCATTGCCTGTACTTGATACTGATCTTCACAGCCTACCTCTACATACAAATTTCCACTTAGCCGCATACCTGCATATGTCAAGTCAAAGAGCATGGTTTCTAACTTGAATAACCTGGGATTAGATCTCTAAAGTCCCCGAGATTGGCTGGAACAGCAATCCCAACATTGATCTCTGCATCTGGTTTCGGGATTCACTGGACAAACGGAAACAAACAGAAGTGAATCACTGGTACAACTGGCTGCTCGGTGGCTAGTTGTAACCGGTGATGGCTCCTCTGAAAATGCATTGAGGCTGGGTATTTTCTATAGTTTGGTGGCTGTGGTCAAGGCAAGGCGGAAAGCAATGGCATGCACTATAGACAAGCATTTTCGGCATTTCAAGGCTTACAGCATTGAAAAGATGTTTAGCCTGGAAATTGGAGTTGATCCTAGGTTTACGTTCGAGGGGCCCCGCAAGTTCTAAACCAGGTCTGAAACAAAATAGATGCTAGTTCTGTCGTCTAATATGATATGTGGAGGTGTGGCTTTACTAGAAGTTCGGTAATCAACGTGGTTAGATTCAGAACCAACCAGATGCCTTGCCCTTACTTTGAACCTCGACGAGGGTCGTAGTCAGACTGGGCCATACATAAAGATCTTTGGCCTGGTAGATTGATATCCCTTTAAAATGGATGCACTTTCCAATAAGAGTAATATCGTCGACCTCGTTCTCATACAGCTCTGGACGAAAGTTTCCTCCCCCATGAGAGGATGATAGGACTGGATTGTGGAAGCCAAAAAAAAGGGATATATTGTCACAATAACGCCTAACATGGTTGGAGCAACTGAAACAATTGAACTTTAACATCCATGTTCTGGGTACTGCTAGATTATGTACATCGCGTGCTGAAGTAGCAAGTACCCATGAACCTGTCCGTCACAGCCATATTTGGGTAGTTGTCCTATCTCTTGAAACCACCAGAAAAAAGTATCTCTCAACCGTAGAGATTATATTGTACAAGGGACGTCGCCAGGGAGTGATCATGTCGCATGTTTCCCGAATATAGTCTTGAGACTGCGAGAAAAATTTTGTTCACTGGCGCATAGGCCGGAGGGGGCTCTGTCGGGGGAGCATCATTGGGGGTCCTCGGGCACGGAGCCAGGCATCGTTTTGAGGCCCTTCGGAGCGAATGACACTGCCGATGGACATGAAGAGTCTATTTGAAGAGAAGTTGATCAGCCAGTGATTCTCAACCGATTTAGTAGAGCTTCCAAGCTTAAGGAGTCAACCATACCCGAAAGTGGCACCTGAACCCAGCATGTACTTGCCCAGAGTCCGCATGACACCGTTAGGGCCAGCGCCATACTGGAAGATTGTCACAGTTCCTACTCCCAGTTAGCTTATCCGGTGCTTGTTCATTTGGGGACATGGTGGGACAAACCGATAATGAAACCCATGATGCCACCGACAGCTAAGAGGGGAGCTATGTTAGCCAAAAGCTGGTACAAGGCTCAATTGTTTTGCAATCACGTACTGGAACCCATCATGCAGCCCATTTTCACTAATAACGGTTAGCACATTTGGTTCACATTTATATGGCGCCCCAATAAGAACACCGAGCGGAGTGTGATCTATATCACGGGGCTGTAGATGACATACTCTTGTCAAAAGTTGAGGGACCACCCCCTGGGCCCGCTTGAGCGGGAGGTCCAGCAACCACAGGCATTATGGAAAGCTAAAAAGAAGCTTGTAGATGGAATAAAAACAGCAGGCAACAGCTCTGAGCTGAATGAGAGATCCTGTTGTGAGAGTCAAGGAACGGGCTCTTTTTCCTCCCCGGCTTGATGCTTCTCCGCCTTGGTCACGTGAGGCTAACGGGCTCTAAATTGCACACGTGCCAATTAGCACGTGACCCATTTTGCCTGGCAGCGTCAAGGGAGTAGGGAAACTGGCCATCTTGTGCTCTTGCCTGGGTTCCCTCATGGCAACTATCCGGGATCTCTGATTTATTTTCCGTCACATCTTTTAAAGGGCTGCCTGAAGCCTGCGCCGAGGCGGCAGTCCCGTCTTGTGCTTCTATCATTGCCCTGGCGTGAGACCGGTCGCTCACAATTTCCGACCTCCACACAACTCCCTTGGTCTTGAAGCACCTATTTTACGTCCTAAATATCTCTCAGTTCACAATTCAGAAGTGAGTTTACTCTCTACTCCAACTATACAACTATTCTTTTGTGGGGTCGAGGCATGACCTCGACCTAGGAGCCAATTTATTTGTCTCTCCCCCAAACAGCACTAACGCGACCGTCTTCAACTTAGAAGGGTGACTAAAGCTCCAATCACCCTTGCGCGCATTCAATATCTTGAACCTTCGGACATAAACCAACATTACTAGACGTCTTCTTTTCACCTTTCAGACTACCTCAGAGTACGGCCCCTTTTACAATTCGCAACCGTAGACGCGCTCCGTGCTCCGTCTAGATATTCCATTCCCTTGAATCATTTGCATCCTTCTCCATGACTGCTGTGGCATCTCCACCTAGTGTCGAATCGGGGTCTCGCTTGGGATGGTACAGCTCTAGTAACGGAGGAGAAGGAGCTCTGTCTTCAGTGAATGCCGACGACGTGTCACGGATGTTCATGCCACGGAAACACGTTCAACGCTCGAACTCATCTTCATCTCTGGGGTCGAACTCCTCGACCTCCTCCACATCTACTGTGACCGCCCCTTCCCAAGATACCCATGCCGCGCATCATTCCGCGAGCGAATCAGAGAATTGGTCGTCGTCAAAAAAGAAGCATTCGAAGAATATCTGGCCTAGCTCAAAATCCGAGCCGGTATCAGGGGTAACGAACGCACGATCTCAGGCAGTGCCTGCTTTCTCGTCGGGCCCAAGTGCGTCGTCGACAATGTCCGCAATGCATCAGCCTTCGAACATCGTCCCATCGCAACAGATGCCTCAGTCATCGCAGCAGAATGGCGTCCGTGCGCCAACTGGCCCACCCTCGGAGAACTCAGCTGTTTTGATCCTGTTGCCAATGAACGGCACCTTTGACAGGAAACAGATCAATGTACCATACTACCCCGAGGTCCTGCGAATTGGGCGACAAACAAACGCCAAAACGGTACCTACGTATCTCAATGGATTCTTTGACTCCAAAGTTCTCTCTCGACAGCACGCTGAGGTGTGGGCTGATAAATCTGGCAAAATCTGGATCCGAGACGTCAAATCCTCAAACGGCACATTTGTGAACGGTCACCGACTGTCTCCTGAAAACCGGGAGTCAGAGCCACACGAACTGCGAGAAAGTGATACCCTTGAGCTGGGTATCGATATTGTCAGCGAGGATCAATCCACCATCGTTCACCACAAAGTCTCATCAAAGGTTGAGCATGCCGGAATCTATGGCACCACCCCTAATATCCTTGATCTGAACTTTGGGGACTTGGATCCTGCCTCAGGGGGTGGCCTTCTCCCTTCCCCCTTGAGTCAACCGCTTTCTCATATGCGCGGCCGAGCCGGTAGCAACGCAAGTAGCAGAAGTGCCCAGAGTGTGACCAACAATCAGCTCAATGCTTTACATCAACAACGGCAAATGAACTACTGGAACTCTCCAATCTCCATCGAACAGGTCGTCAAGCGGCTTACGGTACGAACCACTCTTTTTTCTTAACACTACATGTCGCTGACTTGTTCTAGAGCGAATTAAAATCCGCAAAGCAACAAACAACAGATCTTTCTCAAGCAGATGAATTTTTGACGACTATCATGAAACCAGGCTATGCAGAGAAAGAAAAGATCATCAAGCCGTCTCCTTTGGAGAACAATGCTCATCGCCAGATGAACGGTCGCCCTAAAATGCCTCGGGTCGACTCCTTCTCGAGATTTTCGGATCCTCCCGCCCCTCCTCCTCAACAGCCTCTGCCGGAGAAACCTGATGCGTTGTCACGAAGTGCCTCGGAATCGTTCTCGCCGCTCAAGCGTAGCGACACGGAAAAGCAGAAGAGCGGTACAGGTTCTCCTGTCTCCCGCGATTCCAGTCAGATCTTGAATCTCATTGAGGCGCTATCGTCTGCCAAGCGAGAGATTGAAACCCATGGAACACGTGTCAAGGAACTGGAAAATATGCTGTTCCAAGAACAGGCTGCTCGCAAATTGGCGGAAGAGAAAGTCAATGAATTGGAGATGCGCTCGTTGGAAATTGAAGAAGTCAAAGTCGAGAACGGCATTGTTCCACCTTCAGAGAATGGTGTAGACGGACATAAGGAGCAGGATGATATAGAAGCCACCGTGCAGGTCAACGGCATCCACCCTTCGGAGACTCCCACTCCCAGCAACAGCCAGGCAGACGCTCCCCTGGACGATAAGAGCGCTGAACTTCAGACTCGCTTGGAAAGCATGATGGAGGAGATGGCAGAGATGAGAAAGCAAATGGAATCCTTCAAAGAGCGCGCCGAGAAGGCTGAAGATGAGACCATGGAGTCTCGCAAGTCGTTGAACGAAATGATTGAAACCTTGCGCCAGGAACGCGCTGAGAAGGTATCCGCCACGGCACTTGACAAGAAAACCGATACGCATGACCGGGAGTCAAGCAATGGCTTGTCAGAAACATCGCTTACGAGCGATGAAACTCTTACGGATTCTAAGACGAAGAATCCATCGATGCAGGGCTTCGATCCGGTTACCTCGCAAAACAAGGACTTGGCTGCTGCAGCCACAGCCTTGGCAACACAGCGCCACCGATACAACTATGTGGAAGAAGCAAGTCCCTATGCCTCCATGTTTGGCGTGGTCCTATTAGGAGTGGGCCTGATGGCTTATCTCAACGGTTGGCAAAAGATGGACAAATAAACCAGCTTGCCCTTGCGTGCTACTTCTGGGATTCCCTGTTCTTTTGACGGCTATCCCTATTGCATAGGCCCTTTGCATTATTTGACTTTGTCTCCTAATCTTTCCCATCAGATTTCAGTTTTCGCCAGTCACGACTTTCTGGCAATGAATGTCCTGGCTCCTCTCTCGGTTGAGGGCCATTTTCTCGTCTTCATAATCGGAGCCTCTTCCGTTTAGCCCACACTGTCTCTTTTATCTCACGAACTTTTTGATGAATTTCTCGAGATCCCTCTCGGGGATCTCCTTGTTGGTCGTCTTTTCGACGTCCGTTCCTCCCCCTCTTGCCATCTCCTTTTTCTTCGTTCTTCTTCTACCTCCTACTATGTTACTATTATCCTGTCGCCCTCTTGGGGAATCGACATCTCTCTTTCTCTTTTGTCTGTACATGATGAGGAAAATCAGGATACGTTCATGGCTTGTAGCCTTTCTTTGAACCGTTTCGTTCGATGAAGGGTTTTCAGGCATAATCATTCTTCATGTCATGTCAGCACAGGACTTTGTGAGCGTATCAAGGAGTTTTTATTCGTACTGTTTCGTTTTTTTATTCACGCCATTTGTTTCTCGCTGGCAGATTCGATGATTCAGGCTCCCTCTTTTAAACCTCTTTTCTGATTGGAGTAGCACTGTTACCCTATAGTTCTGTCTCTCACTCTCTTTCATTTTTCATGCAAGTCTGTCCAGCATCTACAGCGCGTTGGGTTGATTTCGAGGTCGGGTGGAGCATATGCTCTAGGTGAATCAAAGTTTGTTTCTTAAGGACAAGCTCGATATAATTGATTTTGAGCTAGGCTAATAACCTAAGGACGAACGAATTGTTCTTTTTCTGCTCCTGCTCAATGGCCTTCCGCGCCTGCAATATCAACATATTGCACCTGTAGAGTACTTGGTACTGGATATGTGCAGGCGATGAAGGGCGGTCACAGGACGGCCTCGAATTGGGGCTTGAGGGTTTGACTGCTTCCACCAGCAATATCCCAGAACAGGAATCCGGGATTAGAGGTCTTCCGAGCTGGGTTACTGGGTGGTGTATAGTCACCATGAGCGTTCCGTTTGGATCATAGCCACTTAGCAGGATGTGCGTGCACTCAATGTCCTAGCTGGCAATTCTGGGCTTGGCCACAGGCTCATCACAAAATGATTATTTCCCCGCCATGCATGTGGAATTTCGCAGTTGAACATTCTCATACCAGCAGACGATAGTCGGATAATCGGACGACTGACTATCGTAGGAATTTATCGGAATTGATCGTAGGCGAATTCACTTCAGGCTGACAGCGACCTCAACCATTTTAATCCATCTCGTCCGGCTCTCGGGGAGCTCTGCATCATCTTCTGCCGCGGCAGCCTGACGTTTTCTCTTCTTTGCGGCCGATTTGGATTCCGGCTTAGAAGCCGCATCTCCCTGGTCAGTTGGGGTTTGCTCTTCCTGCCGTTTTCGTTTCTGTTCCTCTTTTGCTTTCATTTCTTCATCTTCGACGATATCATCCACGACAACCACACTTCCCGTATTGACACGGACTGTGTACTCGGTTCCCTTCTCCTCGAACCACTTGGCTATGTTCAGCGCCTTCTCGATAGCCCGCCCTGTTGCCTTCACAAAAACCTCCTCTCGCTTCTCCGACACCTTCGACAGCTCGTCGAGTATCTGCTTCTCGTTCTTGCGCGTGTCCTCAAGGTTGATGTTTGCGGTGGCGCGCTTCTCGGCCTGTAGGAGGAGTTTCTGGACGCGTTTGACGGCGCTCATGAACGGCGTGGTCTTAGAGACATAGACAATCTTGGGTACTGATGCGCCGGCATACGGGGAGGCGACCGGCGCATGAGGTATAGGGCGCTTCTCCACTTTGGCATCTGTTATCAAAAAGTCAGCCTTTGGTTCCTAGCATTGGCCATTTGACCCCAGGCGTTCGTATAGGAAGGCTCACGTTTTGGGAGTCGGATAAGGTCTTTGTTCTTTTTCTCAAATTGGAGCTTTTGCTCCAATGGCCCCTTTGTCATGGCTGATATGTGCCTTGCACAAATGAAAAGTTGCAGAGCCAAGTCGAAGTATTGAAGCTGCGCATCTTATCGTCTGCCTTTTTCTGCCAGGCGGGAGGGGCCGCCCAGGCGATATGCCATGCTTATGTCATCATTTGTTTAACATCTGGGAAGGTGCGGACCTGCCCAATCGGGAAGCTACATCTACACAGTAGATCGGTGAACTATGTATAGCAGTGTCATTAAGCATGCTAAGCTGTAGGGAAATGGATCGGTGATACCTTACAAGTCACATACACGAAGCCACGACTAATTAGGAAGTAATGTGATTATCACATTGACCGCTTTCGAAGTGGGTGAATATTTCTAGGGTAGACTGTTATAGACAATCATCGTCATGACTTTAACCTTGGTGGATGGGCTCACTCTACCTGAGCTACTACATTATCTGCCTACATATCGGGCATTGATCTGCCGACGTTGCAGCTACGCTATCTAGCCTGGTGCAGTGCACTCGCTCGCCATCTCAAGGAAATCCACCATCTTCGTCATTTATCGCTTCAAGCATTCTTCAACTACGCCTCTAGATTTGAACCGACTCAACCTAATGATCTCGTCTTGCCCGATGAAACCCAGTTCCCAGTGAATTTACTGCCCATACAAATCGGCCTACCCTGCTCCTTTGCTGGCTGGGCTCATCTTTGTGTTACAACCAAGCGCATGAAGCAGTACTGGATGACTGTTCATCACATCTCAGCCTCTGATATCGGATGTTTCTGGGACCCAGGGCCATTGCAGAGCTTTTCCCGAGGAAATGCCTTCCGCTACTTTGCCAACCCAGCGTTGTTGATTTCGTCGTCATCATCTGCCAGTTCCGATGGGCTCACGAGTACCGTAAGTGAAGTTAATGGCCACCAGCTACCATCAATCCAACTGATTTATCCCCCTATACTATGACAACTCCAGCTTCAAGGTCGAATCACAGAGAATCTAATCCCTCACAATAGTTGATCACAACCGACGCAGGATTACTCGATCATTACTAGTACTATGCCTATAAAACCCTCACATGCGGCCCGGAGACAGATGATGCATTTCGAATCATTATACCCCAGCTAGGCACGCAGTCCCCCTTCCTACTTCATGTCATTCTGTCCTGTTCCACCCTCCACCTTGCTTCTATCGACCCACCCAATCGAGTATATTACACGATCCAGTCAATGCGACGCCAAAACCAGGCAGCCCCTGTATTCCGATGGGCAACTATGCGCGTGGTCAGTAATAATAGCCAGGCAGTGCTGGATTTTGCATTCTTCCTCGTCGTCTACACCCTAGGCTCCCAATCCAACGACCAAGCATTGTTTCTTAGCAATGATGATAACCCAGAAGACAGGCCTTCATCGAATTGGATCGAGATACTGCGTAACGGTTGCTCCATGCTCTGTCCTGTCTGGGAGGGACTCACTCCTGGTTCCTTGGCACCTTTTACGACCCTTTGGCGAGATGATCTCGGCGTCACTACCGACCCTAATTACTATACTCTCTGTCATACCAGATCATGAATCCTACTCCACTGAATGCTCTATATACCGCGATTCAGCAATCAAATTGACACTCGCTTTTGCGTTTATCAAGAATTGCGGACCTTCGCCGAGTGTTTGGGATGCTCTCAATTCATGGCCCATGCGCGTTTCGCCTGATTACCTGGCCCTACTGAAACAGAATAACCCGGGTGCTTTACTGCTATACTATGCTATCCTTCTACGGCCACTTAGGGGAGAATGGTTTCTGGAAGGTCGCGTCATAAGATTGGTAGATGAAATCGCGCGACGATCTAGGGGGAATTTCTCGGCATAGATCTGGGAGGTGTTTTCTATTATGCAGGAGAAACATTTATTGTACTGATTTTATTTGATATAACGTTTTTCTATATAATCAATTAACAAACCTAAGTCACTCTTATAACTTTCGATTTTGTAGGACTTGGCTGAAAAAAGATATTCAATTCTTATTTCCAACGCATCCTTGCGTTATTTTCGCCGTATTTTCGGGCTCATTTCTATTATGATCATCGTTAATATAGCCAATATCAGCCTCTCTTACTTCGTAGAGTCGGATTCGGATGAAGCGGACGCATAGTGCGACGTGCTGTGTACGTTTGGTACGTTTAATTTATAAGTAGAAGCAAGAAATCAGGCATTCATACGAAGCACTCTATGGAAATGAGTATTTTTAAGTATGTCTAAAAGGTCCGGCAGAAAAAATAGATGCTGGTAGTAAACACAGTTGCCTTGAGGATCTAGTTCTATATCACCAGGCTATTCAGGTTTTAATTATATGGAGAGCAGCAGGAGCAGGGAGAACTCAGTTGATTGGTGCGCTTTACAAGCATGAAAGGTTACTAGAAGCGAGGAAATGAGACGGGAGGAAGCAGAAAGATATCAGGGGCTTTTTTAGAGTATAAATCTGCATGGGGTCTGTATTTAACTGATGCCTGGATGTAACGAATTCTTACCCCGTGTTTCAGTTGCTTCGTTGTAAAGAGGGAATTATGCAGGCCCGTGCGTTGTTATGAACTTGTGAAATAGTTACATACCCTGGAACACGACAGCAACTCCCGGGCTGTTAAACTGTTGATTCATTTCCATTTTATTCAATGTGAAGAAACGAAGCATCTATGTTGTACAGAGGTATTACATATCTGTCGTCATCTGGCACCGAGGTGAAAAGGGTCCAAGTGTCTGTTGACCCGAGCTGCTGGTAGCTGGTAGCTAGCAACTCCCGATAAAGTATAAGGGGTAGAGCACAGGGTACTCCGACGGAGTTCGGAGTACAATAAAGGCAATAACGAAGTGATCATCATAAGAGCCCAATAATCAGGCTGTTTTCCCCTTGAGCTCATTGACCTTTATACCTACAACTACGGAGTACGGAGTTCACAAGATCAGAAGTAAACAAAGGCGTTTACGACGATCATCGTCTCTGGATTTGATGGATCGACATACGCCTCGAGCTCAAAGGTGATCATGCGATGCGGCCAAACTAGTTTGGGAACGTCCCGAAATTGGCGGACTTGTGGATCACCCACGGAGTACTGCGTACGGAGTACGGAGTAGTGTCATGTTGTTTTGTTTCGTTGTGTCGATCACGGAAGTACCGGATATGCGCATGTGTTTGATCTTTGACCCCCAATTTTTAAGTATCCCGGACATTGAATAAGTACTAAGTACGGAGTAGATGTAGCAATCTTCTCGGGGTTCAGAGGTTGGAAAGTAGACCTGTCATCGGTAAACAAAGAACGCCTCAGGCACCTACCTAGGGCACAGAAAGCGGCCCGCCCGACTGGACAGTCAACCGCGGTATAGCAATCAACATACCATGGAAGACAGATGTTGAGCCATGGATAATGTCTATAATTATGTACAGCTGTTTATTGATCTGCAAATGATTGATCTTTTCGAAGCCCTGAAGAGTATCACGGCCCTTTGCCTACACTGTACTTTGTACATCAAATTTGGTTTATGGTTCTGTGTGACTGCTCCAACGCCTCTTTTGAGTGGACCCAAGGCAACGGCCACAAATGGTTTCATCCCCGGGCATATGTATGAACACAGTATGGAGTACAAAATTTGTACAATAGGTATCGCGTATGTACTACGCTCAAAGCCCCACGGGCGATCGAACATTGAAGCTACACAATCGTAAACGGATCGAAAAATGATTAACGGAAGGTTCATTTCGTAAAACGAATAAAAAGTGTGGGAGAATGGTTCATATGGTACAATAATAGAAACACGCAAAGTTGTATGTTTCTATGTTTTAGATTTTTATCCGGGGGCGAAGACAAAAGTACGTGGCCAGCCATAATATGAGTCCCGGTCTGAAAAGATCTGCCTAGGTATACTGTGTGCATAATAGACATAAGCTGAGCAGCGCTACAGATAGCTGAGACGGAGGCGAACTTCCGATTAGTTTATCTTATAAATTGACCAGTCCTATTCTGCATAAAAAGCATTACGCTGCGCTGATGAATCTGACAGAGCCGAAAGTTTTGTCTGACGTGACGGCTCCCCCAGTTCCCGGTCACGATGTTAGGGTTCCGCGTGCACTGGAACCTTGAATGCAAGACAGCTCTAGTCGTCTTAAGCCGGAAAGGCACGGGAATGATCGTCCAATCATAAAAGTGAGCTAGACACTTTGGCTTAGAACCTACCTGAAGAGGAAAGGTGCTGAACGTAGGCTAGTGGAGCCAGAGTTGCACCAACGGCTGTCTCTGAAGCATTCCAAACCAATTGTCCTTCACACAAATCGGGGCTAATGACATCTTCCAGCGGGTCGGTGCAGGTGGAGTAGCCTTAAAAAACAGAATCCATGGATCTGGACTCGGACAAAGAGGGGTTTGACTTAAATTAAATTGGTTAAATATTGATTTAAACAAATAGATAAAAGTCCACAAATTAAAAAAGTGATCGAATTTCAGATTTTTGTCTTGCGGGTTTTTGCGGTCGAGTCCGTCTCCACCTGGTAGAATGGCCCAGCCAAAGGCAACATCTCGCGCCTTTTTGTATGGGACCCTTCCCCTCCGCAGAAGCATCTCGATCTCTTCCTCCCCAACTCTCCTTGATTTCTCTCTACATTCGCTTGGTCTCATATCCCCCAACCACTTTGGTCCTTCATCCATCCTACGTTCTCTACTCGATCCTTGAAGGGGGTTAAGACGTGTCTCACGTTTCAGTGCTCGGAAGCTAGCCATTGAAACCACTTTTTGCGTTTTTTTGCATACATCAGATCTGGCGTGCAGGAGATCCGAGAGATCCCGCATCGTGATTGGTTTTGCTTCTCAAGGGATATCCTGAGAAAAAAGTACTCGCCAGCCGCGAAAGCTTTTTTTCTTTGTTGGCCTCCTTGGGTGACTCAAGTCTGCGGTACTCCAGGGCTGATCCGACCAACCGGGTCCCTCCACCAGTCTTCTATTCCTCTTTGGGTCTATCAGGTCTCCATCTACCCCCCTTGACGGGTTTTGAGCTATCCCAGCCGCCGCGGTTCTTCGGGTCGACCATAACTACTACTCTTTAGCCACTGCGCTTGCATCTCTTTTCTTCTCATCACAACTCTCTTTACAACTTTCTTTACAACTTATTCCCGACACACTCTCTTGTCTCCACACAACAGTCCCGATACTTCAATCCTTCAAATATTCATAGCATGTCTACAGACCCCCACTATGAGACATTGGATGCACCCGATGGGTCAGCATTGACGTGGATCTTTGATCATTGCTTGCGTTACGCCGACAACTACGAAATCTCTCTACGTGCTGCATACGAACTCAACTGCCACCCGTCAAAGAGCACAATGGCGCCATCATTCATTCCTCGATCATCCTCCATCTTCTCCCGCGATTCCGTTTTGTCCAAAAACGCTCGTAAATCCAAGTCTTCTCTCGATACTCCTTCTTACGACACCAATGCTGAATTCCGTGCCTTTTTGTCCAAGACTGTCGCCGAATTGGCTTCTCAACCTTGCTCGCTCCCTCCGAGCTTCATTATTAACTTTGTGCGCCGCTGCTTTTGTCTGGAACTGTCCGACGTCGACTTTGCCCAGGCTTTAACTGCTCTTGATTACATTAGAGACCTCCAAGGTCGCTGGAAAAAGGAGATTGATGCTGCCTTCAACCGACTCAAAGTTACATCCCAGGATATGAGTAACCCTCGGCACTCGGAAGTGGCTCGCCACTTCCCTAACGTGTTGGTCTGGTACAAAAACATCAGCAACAAGGCACGCATGATCGACTTTCTGTACACTCAGGTCTATGTTGGCCTGCGTCGCTGGGTAAGCTTCATTCCTATATTGAAAATTCAAGCTCCAGATCTAACAGTTATTTTTCCAGATTCTTGTCAATCAGATGATGCTCGAGCCATTCGACAAAGCCAACTGCCTTGCTCTCCTTAACACTCTACTCCCGCCTCTTCACCGGGAGAGCTCTATCCCAACACAGCAGTTGTCGACAGCCATCCTTGGAAATCACCGTGACACCTTCTTCAAATTCATTACCACTTTCGAGTCTGATCCTTCAATCCTGGAGCCTATCATGAAGCAAGGTGCTCGACCCGGCGACGAGAATGGATGGCCTGCATTGTATGACGTCCTTGACCGATACTTGAACGCAGCCCTTGAGATGATCGACGAGTGTACTTTGATCAACGATCCTAGTCAGATTAGCAAGTCCGGCGTGCAGCGTCGCACAGACTCGGGCATCAGCTTTGGTCCCGATTTCGGCCCCTGCCCTGGTAGCTCCCACTCTTCGGACACTGAAAAGCCTCTTCCCCAATTCCCAGAACCGAACACAAGCACTAGCAAGCATGGTTCGTTCCTTGAACGATTTGCCTCCTTGTCAGCATGGGGCAAGAAGAAGGACCCTAAGAAGGAGCAGCAGAGGGAGCAGCAGAGGGAGTTTGAGCGCAGTCTGAAGAAGATGCAGTCCTGCAGAGAACTCCACAGCCGTACTAGCACCACCAAGAGCACCAAGAGTGCCAAGGCATCAGCCAGGTTCAACGCAACGATCTCTTTCGATTTGACTGACGATAAGCGCCGGCGTCTGATTGATGAAGCCCAAGCTCGCAAGGCAGTCGACGCGGCTGTTGCGGCCCAAAGCATTGGCCAGGCCATTTAATCGCAACTTTCATGCAACTTCCACAAAAGCAAAAAAAAAAAAACCACCAAACCCCAGAGAGGGGAGTGAACGTACTCCTCACATTTCCCTTGATTTCTTTACACTCGACTCGGTCATCCCTTACTCTTCTCCCATTCTCGCTGCAGCCGCCCTCCTGCAAGCACAAAATCAGGGAGCACTTGCTTCCAACTTGCCAATGCCAGGCCTCTGTTGCGCAGAGCCAGCCGGGCTGCATTTCTGTGACTTACCTTAGTTGATTCAGAACAAAAAGAAAAGGCGTTCGGGGGAAAAGCATATGGAGGGGTGTTGATTTACGACTTAATGTCTTCACGATAGCGTCCAGTTCACTGGATTTGAAAACAAAAATTTTATTATCTTTTATCATTTTTATTATCATATCTCATCCATTGGACGTACGTATGCGTAGGACCAACGTAGCCAATGCAATACAACGCACGGAGTAGAGCAGTCGACATCTATACCTCGGAGATTGCGCTAGTTGCCGCTCAGTCTGCCGTAAAAGCTGCGATAAGATAGCAAAACCCTCCAAGTGTCCAGATCAGATCAGCCGTATCATCTTCGATCTTACTGCTGTCTTCGTTCAGAGCTCTAGCTCATTTGGCCCGTGATGCTTGTAAATGGATTGAACTGCATGTTTGCTAATTAGAAAGCCCACACCGCATCGCATACGACTCGCCCGATACGAGGCTATCCCCTATACCATATACCATACAACAAACATACGCAACCGCCCTTTCACGCTGCATTGCGTGACAATGAGGGTCTCTACGGGATCTCACATTTCCTGGCGGTGGTGCGCCGCTGTTGGAGTTCTGCTACCAGGCTGGATAGCCAATGCTAGCCCAGCTGTGAACGTGGCGCTCCAAGCCTCCTTTGACTCGGCCCCATACCTCGTCGAGCTTCTGTACGTTCCATATTGACCTCTCGCCTGACATAGATCTGTCGATTCGAGAATGGCCAACTAATTCAATGCAGGGAGTCTGCCGCCGAAGAAAACTCCACTTCCTATTTTCCTTTGTTGGATCGCATTGCCGACGGGACGTTTGAGGACCTCACAACCGAGAAGGAGCTCTACGACCGCTTCTTGACAGTTGTGAAGGATGATGGTCACATACGGACTCCAGAGAGCCTTTCCTCGTTCAAATTATCGCTTTCGGTTCGATCATCGGCACCTCGTATTGAGGCGCACTTCCAATTCTACAACACCTCGGTTGAGCAGTCCTTGATGGTGGCCCAAGATGCGGTATGTCCTGTATGGGTTCACTCGGAAGGAAAGCAGTATTGCTCTTCTGCCATGGAACGCGCTCAGCAGGATGTTGTGGGAGAAATGTGGGTAGATCTTTGTTCGTGGGGTATGGACTCCAATTGCTGACAATGAATCTGCACCTCAGGGATCCTAGAGAACTACCATTTGATCGTGTCCTGGGAAATGCATTGCTCCCTCCGGCTATTCTGTACGCAGATGTTGCCTCTCCAATGTTTAGAGATTTCCATGCAACCCTGAGCGACATGGCAAAGCAGGGACAGATCTCGTACCGTGTACGCTATCGACCTCCCCAACATTGGATTTTACGTCCTTTATTTGTGTCTGGATACGGCGTGGAGCTTGCCTTGAAGCGAACGGACTACATTGTTATTGATGACCGTGACGCAGAAGCAAATGGCGCCAAAAGTACCCCAACTGACCCGGAGGAGACCAAGGAAAATTCCCCCGATGATCTTCGGCCTTTGTCTTCCTCGGAAGTGACTCGTCTAGGCTTGAACTCAGCGAGCTACGTTATGGACAGCGCTGATCCCTTGGCGACACTGATTAAGATGTCCCAAAATTTCCCCACGTATTCCTCGATAGTAGCTGCCCACGCCTCCACCGGGGAAATGGCACAAGAGATCCGCCACAATCGGTTAAAAATGCTCCCTGGTGGTTCCAATGTCATGTGGATCAACGGTGTGCAAATGGATACACAGCAGATTGACGCATTCTCACTTTTGGAACACTTGCGTCGAGAGAGGAAATTGATTGAGAAATTCCGCGGCCTGGGTCTATCTGCGGATAATGTCGTGAAGTTACTCTCACATCCACTCCTCACTGAAGCCCAACCTGGTGGCGAGGAGCAACGGTATGACTACCGGGATGATTTAGAAGGGAACCAGGTTATAATTTGGATGAACAATCTGGAGAAGGACTCTAGGTACGAGTCCTGGCCTGGTGATCTAAGAGCGGTTCGTACTTTATCGTATGGCTATGGACTGGATACATGTTGACATAATTTTAGTACGTCGCCGGTTCTTACCCAGGACAACTGCCCCCGGTGGGCCGAGATCTGCACAACGTTGTCGTGTCTATGGACCCGTCTAACCCGGAGCACATGATGCTTGTTGCTGGTAACCTGAACTCCTTCATCAAGCGAGGAATTCCTGTGAGATTCGGCTTCGTACCTACCAGCTCGTCGCCAGAATCCATTGCGCAGCTGAAGGTAGCGCATTACCTTTCCGATGCCTATGGGATAGAGTCTCTTTTGCAATATTTCGAGGAGTATGCCTCGAAAGGCAAATCCGGTTTCCCAGACAAATCGTGCTTCCAGTCTGCGACTAAAGAACGCGATCTCGTTGACGAGCATGAAGCTCTGTCTCTTGATCAGGTCTTGAAGAGCGAGAGATATGATGCTCTGGTGTCCCAGACGGCTGCTTACCAGCGTCGATTGAGTCTTACCGGCGACGCACCTCAATTCATGGTGAACGGTATCCCTGTCTCCCTAGAAGGCAACTGGATGCAGGGAATGAGCATGCAGATCAGCAGGGACTTGAAATTGGTCCAGCAAGGCATTGTACAGGGAATTTTCGAGGATGACGCATGGCTTCCGGAGTTCTTCCTGGCTGGCGCATTCGAGAGACGCAATACTTTCCTCATGCCCGAGGACCCCAAGAGTGTGCAGATTGTGGACATCGCTAACATCCTTCCATCGGAGAAAGATGTATTGAGCAAGATTCCTCACGTTCTCTCGGACAAGGGAGCCCTGGAGAGCGCCCACGTGATAGTTGTGGGCGATTTTGAGTCAGAGGCAGGTATAAAAGTACTTACCGAAGCTCTCAAGCTTCGAAAGGAGAACAGCGACGTGGAGATTCTGATGCTGCATAATGCGGCGTCGGACGCCGAGGATGATGTTCCCAAGAACCTCGCAACTCTCTATCTCTCGCTTGCAAAGGGAGAAACTATCGACCAAGTTTTGGCTAAGATTGCATCTGGTGATATTGAAACTGGATCCTCAGAGACTGAAACTCTAGATATCTCTGCCATTCAAGCTTTGCACCAAACTCTAGCGAAAGAACTTGGATTCAATCCCGGCACTGAAGGACTCGTTGTCAATGGGAGAGCAGTCAGCCCTATTGAGAAGGAGCATCCGTTAAGCGTGGAAGATATGGGACAACTGATTGCCTACGAACGAGTGAAACGCCTCGATTCCGTTGCTGCAGCTGTTGGCGAGCTTGGATTCATCGATAAGATCTCAAACCCGCTCGATTTTGCCAAATTGACTTCGCTTGTGGCTCTTTCCACCATCTCAGATGTCCCCGAAGGTATCTTCGAAAGCACTCCTGAGTTCAGAATGGACGTGTCCAGTAAATGGAGAACGGAGCATTCTGTCATTACGGTTTCTAACTCCGATGATCCCACGATCCACGTTGGTGTTAGCCTTGACCCGGCATCCGAGATTGCTCAGCGATGGTTGCCGATTCTGAAGGTTCTCTCTGAACTCTCTGGCGTTCAGCTGAAGATTTTCTTGAACCCGAAGGAAGAGCTCAC
Organism: Penicillium italicum; assembly: GCA_002116305.1. NCBI lineage: Eukaryota > Fungi > Ascomycota > Eurotiomycetes > Eurotiales > Aspergillaceae > Penicillium > Penicillium italicum. Next base: position 35,915 of record KZ108101.1, on the reverse strand, counting down.
GGAGCTACCGGTCAAGCGGTTCTACCGCTATGTCTTGGAGTCAGAGCCATCTTTCACAGATGAGGGAGCTCTAGCTCGGCCGCAAGCCTCCTTCACTGGCGTGCCAGTCGAGGCCCTACTGACCCTGAGCATGGACGTGCCTTCATCTTGGCTCGTAGCACCCAGTGAATCAGTCTATGACCTGGATAACATCAAGTTGAGTTCGGTCAAGTCTGGTACTGACGTTGACGCTATCTACGCTCTCGAGCACATTCTGATCGAGGGTCACTCTCGTGATGTTACAACGAAGTCTGCCCCCAGAGGTGTCCAGCTTATCTTGGGCACCGAGAGCAACCAACATTTCGCCGATACCATCATCATGGCTAACCTGGGATACTTCCAGTTCAAGGCGCAGCCAGGCTTGTGGCAGATCAACCTGAAGCCCGGCCGCAGCGAGAAGATCTTCAAGATCGATAGCGTTGGTGGTCTGGGATACCGCCCGCAGACCGGTGACGAGAACAACGAGGTTGCTCTGCTGTCCTTCCTTGGACGGACGCTGTTCCCTCGCCTATCGCGCAAGCCAGGTCATGAAGGAGAAGACGTCCTCGAGACAGGAGTCCAGCCAGGCTCAAAGATGGATTATTTCACCAAAGGACTCAACTTTGCATCCGGCGTCCTCTCCAGTGTTGGTGTCGGGTCCAAGAGCGCAGGCGAGCAACACGCCGATATCAACATCTTCTCAGTGGCAAGCGGACACCTCTACGAGCGCATGCTGAACATAATGATGGTCTCGGTGATGCGAAACACCAAACATACCGTCAAATTCTGGTTTATCGAGCAATTCCTCTCCCCCTCCTTCCGTGCCTTCCTCCCTTCCCTCGCCCGCGAATACGGCTTCTCCTACGAGATGGTAACATACAAATGGCCGCACTGGCTGCGCGCTCAGAAAGAAAAGCAACGCGAGATCTGGGGGTACAAGATGCTCTTCCTGGATGTGCTCTTCCCCCTCTCCCTGGATAAAGTAATCTTCGTCGATGCGGACCAGATTGTGCGCACAGACATGTACGAGCTAGTCACGCACGACCTTCAAGAAGCGCCCTACGGCTTCACACCGATGGGCGACTCTCGAACCGAGATGGAAGGCTTCCGCTTCTGGAAACAGGGCTACTGGTCCACCTTCCTCCGCGGCAAACCCTACCACATCTCGGCGCTGTATGTCGTCGACTTGAACCGTTTCCGCGCGCTTGCTGCCGGCGACCGTCTGCGCGGCCAATACCAGATGCTCTCGGCGGATCCGAACAGTCTCAGCAATCTCGACCAGGATCTGCCTAACCACATGCAGCATCACATTCCCATCCATAGTCTGCCGCAGGAGTGGCTTTGGTGTGAGACTTGGTGTTCCGATGAGGATTTGGGTGTGGCGAAGACTATCGATCTTTGTAATAATCCTCTGACCAAGGAGCCTAAGTTGGATAGGGCTAGGAGGCAGGTTCCTGAGTGGACGGTCTATGATGATGAGATTGCGGCTTTGGCGAGTCGCGTGGCTGGCGAGCGGGCTGCTGCTGGGGTTGAGTTTGTGCAGACTGGCGAGGACCGCAAAGATGAACTATAGTTGACCCGTTGGGTTTCATTAGATAAAGCAATTGCATTCATGATTACACTTGTTGCATTTACATATTGGATTAAATGGTGAAGCAATCTGCTTTGTGTTTTCATGGAAGTTTTCTTCTACTGCTCGCTCTCATAAGAATTGAAATCTTAGCAAACAAGGGTATAATGAAAGATAGAAAGCAAGCGATAGCAAAAGCAAACACATCATTTCGTTAGAATTCACTGCTCATCCGAGTCAGTCTCGTACTTGACATTGACCTCACTGCTGTCGTCATCTCCGCCGTCCGAGTCAGTTTCATCAATAACATCATCATGTTCATTGTCAGATCGGTGAGAAATAGGTGGTGTGGGTGATGGGGATGCTTCGACAATAGGACGAGAAGGTTCAGCCAAAGCGGCAGGGCTGTCACTGGAAGCTTGCTTCTGCTTCTTGGACTTCTTCTTTTTAGGGGGCTCAAGGGCCTCAGCGTCGCTGCTGGGTGCTTTGTTGGCCTCTTCGGCAGCAAGAAGTTCCTCTTCTTCTAGTCTCTTTTGCTTCTTCTTCTCCTCCTTCCTCTTTCGCTTCCGCTCCTTGCGTGCGGCCTTGTCTTCCTTGGCTTCTTGCTCAATCTCCTCTTGCTTCTCCTTCTCTTGTCTCTCCTTCTCACGTCGCTCTTTCTTCTCGCGCTTCCTCTCCTCCTTGCTCTTCTTAGGAGTGGCGGGAGACGACGGGACTTCTTTGATGAGACCAGAGGCGGGGTCTTCGTTGTGCTTGCGCTTAGACTTTGACTTCTTAGCCTTTTTGGGAGGCTCGGGCAAGTCGGGTTCACCCTCCTCGGACTGCGCCTCGTGGTTGGACTCGGCATTGGCATTGCCAGTGGGAGATGGTGCTGCCTCATCACTGGGATTTAGGTTCGGATTGGTGGTTTTCGTAGTTTCGTCGTTATCAGAATCCTCATTCACAAATTGAGAGCTCTTCCTTTGCGCTTCCAGCCTCACGTTCCAGTGGGCACTTTTCTTGGCAGCGAGCCTGGGATCAAACACAGCGCCTGGATTGCCATTGGCCCGCATGATCATGACCTGCTTCACGATTTTGCGCCACTTGTCTGCGCATTGTTGTCGAGACCGCATGTGACCCATCTCCTTGCTGATATTACCCCACACAATGAGGCGCTCATCGAGCTCGTACATGTCCTTGCCTGACTTATCGGCAAGCATTGGCTTCATAGTGAGCCACGTTGATTCCACGGCAGCAAGGAAAATCCTGGTTTCCTCCTCCGACCACCCACCTTGGTTCATGGTGCCTTGGTGCTCAAGCTTGTTCTTCCAGCGCTGAGTGACATCGTCGTCACTGCGTCCAATGAGCTTACCAATATAAGTCCATTTCGGACCGTATTTGGCGTGGAGCTCGATAAGCTCGTCTTCTTGTTCCTTCGACCAATCGTGCGCCTTTTGAGCCGAAGCTTGGAAGTGTCGGCGCATGAATCGGTATACAGATCGTCGATCACGGTCTGGAACAAGAGCGTAGATCTCATTCCAAAAGTCGCTTTTCGAGATGACGTCCGAGGAGACTGGAAATTCACCGTTTGCGCCACGCTCAGAATGCTGAACCATCTCGTCAAATTTGGCGCTAGCAATGCCATGCATGGTGCAAAAATTGAGTTTGTACGCTTCGATTTTTTGCACTTCTTCCGGCGTGTAGAATCCAATTTTCAAGTTGTCCTTCTCCCTAGTGCGTGAGCCTCTAACTCCCTTGGACCTGCCTCCTGGAGTGGTGCTACCCTCGAGGCTAGGTGAGTCAGGGGCTGGGGTTTGCTTTGTGGCAGCTGTCTGCTTTACAGCTGGTGGTTCTTCTGCAGCCGTTGATTCGGAAGTAGGTTGAGGAATGGACGAATCGGGGGTTTTCAAGTCTCCGCCATTCTGCTTGCGGGCCTTCTTCGCCGAAGACTTGGGCTTAGGCTTAAGTTTTGACGGAGTGGGTTGGCTGGGAGTGGGGGGAATTTGAGTAGCAATTGCAGAGCTTGATGCATTGTTTTCTGGCGAAGCAGACTCGGCAACGAACTTTTCTGATTTGCGATGCTTCTTGGACTTTTGCTTGCGCTCGGGTTCCGACTCGCGCTTTCGCTTTGAAGGCTTCGACATGTTGGAGTCTAATTCTGCGGAGGGCTTGGTACCATTGGCTTCCGCAATTGCTGGCGATGAAGCTTTGGTTGCTGAGGAGAGATGCTTGTTTTTCTTCTTTTTCGTCCCATCAACCATAGAAGAGTTTGGAGTTTCGGGGACTGACAGGTTGCAAATGTTAGTATCAAATCGGGCGAAAATCAAGTGTTTTGACCTACCGATATCTCCAAAATCCTCTGGAATTTCGGGGAATGGTTCAGGCTGAGACGATGTATTTCCCATGGCAATAAGCTGCGACAATGAGTAGGGAGGGGAAGAGTAGACAATGGGGAAGAAAAGGAGAGGCCGAGGCTCCTCAAAATTTACGGCCCACGAAGCGTCCAATCCGGCAATTGAATTCACCGCCTGTGCTGACCGCCTATGCGGGGGCCAATCGAGTCTACATCAATGGGCTATTGTAGATGATCTATGTGATTGTAGGAAGAGATGGAGTATTGAAAGGAACGTTAAGTTCCAAAAGAAGATAATGAAAAGGACTCAAGTCACCAAAAAGATGTCTTCAAAAGATGCAAATTATAATTATTGCAGACTTCCAACACAATGCCCATTGTGCAGCTTTACTCGCATGCATTCCATACAATAGATCCTGCATGACAAATATGTATTCAGGCATTTGGCATTTACTAAAAACAGTGCTGGCAGATATCATGCTCATGATTGCATTAATAGTGTACATGCTGGCATTAAGAACATAAAAATTAACTGCAACTTGTAAAATCCATACTCCAGGTCCTACAGACACACTCACGACACAAGTTTCATATCCCTTAGGATTTTCGTCACTAGTTTCTTTTGGTCATGAATGTGAAGATTTTGCTGATCTGTCTCCTGCAGACAGCGCCCAATGGCGATAGTAACCTTGACAGCACTTTCTGCGGCGTTAGAGCAGTCCACCCACACCTTTCCATTGCGGCCAACTGCAATCTCAAATCCTCCCAAGCTCTCCAGCTTCTTTCCAAGTTCAGAAAGAACGACCAACCCTTCAATTGCATCTGTATTATCGGGAGAAGAGGAGCTTGCCCGAATCAACCTGGCCGCCATGCCAGTAGAAACATCAAATACCATTCCACCTGTTAAGGGTCCCAATCCCCCATCGGCCTTGCCAGTTGCTGGGTTGACACAGGTGAGTTCAACTTCAGCGCCGGCGCCGACTCCCACAGACTGTACTCGGGCATACACCAGCTCGCCTTGCTTCAACATTGGCCTTGTCTTCTTGGATGCGCCCTCAAAGGACAGCTGACCCAGAAGCGCGTGGGCCGTGTGAGGGGTTACCATGCAGTGGAAGAAATCAACACTGGAGTGGTGGATCTGAGCAATGACGAAGTCGTTGACTGTAGGAATGTATCGGCGGTTTGGGAAAGAAAGAAGCGAGACAGTGTTTCGTTTCGCATCGGTCGTCAACAGACCAGCTTTTGTTGCTGTTAAGACATGATTGGACCCCTCTGAAGAGGGCTGTGATAGGATGCGGAGGCCGGGGCCTAGTCGGAGAGGGTTGGAATTGTTGGTGGGAAGATGGTCTTGAGGCACCTTGTCGCTAGGCAATAGAACAAGCGGGGCACTCATGATGCTAGACTGAATACACTGTATTCTGAGGATAGCCTAAGTGTAGAAGACTTCGAGGTAAGAGGTTCTGCTTTTGCGTATTGATTCTGCGAAGGAAAACGATAATTCTTATCGCCACGTGATCACATTGAGGCCAAGCTCCATTCCAACCCTTCACTTAATACCGACCTTGGAATTATGAATGGCTTAAGTACTTTGAGCTGCCACTGAAAGACGACCACTTTTACACAACCTATCTCAAGGTTAGAGCTATCTTCACCATGGAAAACCGTCAGCATATGAAGATGTCAAGAGTGGCGGTGCATTGACAACATCGCCACAACCACTATCGATAAGCACTAGCCACATTTGCGGCAGACAAAAATCTTCAAAATCTTTTTCGGTCGTTCCCCCTCAATCGAGATTTCCACCAGTTACCTCCGATACCCCCGAATCTACTTTCACGCCGTAACGTGAGATCCTTATTCTTTTAATCCAAAAAAAGTACATATTTACTTCTTCGACATGGGTGACGCTGCCAACGGTGCCCCCGCTGAGGCGGAGCGCTTTGCTATCGGTATCTCGTTTGGTAACTCATGCAGTTCAATTGCCCGCATCTCGCCTGTACGTCCTGATGTTGATTCTTGGGACCAAAGAACCTGTGGCTGACAAATTTATAGGAGGGCAAGGCTGAGGTTATTGCCAACGAGGAAGGAGGTGAGGACAATGAAGCCCTACGATTTGAGAACTTGAATTAACATACTCAGATCGTCAAATTCCTTCCATCCTTTCTTACATCGACGGCGAGGAGTACCACGGCACACAAGCCAAGGCCCAGCTTGTTCGCAACTCGGCCAACACTGTCGCATACTTCCGCGACTTCGTCGGCAAGGAATTCAAGTCGATCGACCCTACTCCCTGCCACCAATCCGCCCACCCCCAGCAGCAGGACTCCACTGTCGCTTTCACCATCCGCGACACCGAGAGCGAGACCCCCAACACCGTCACTGTTTCCGAGATCACCACCCGCCACTTCCAGCGTCTGAGACGCTCCGCCTCTGACTATCTCGGCAAGGATGTCAACGCCGCCGTTATCACCATCCCCACCGATTTCACTGATGCCCAGCGTGAGGCCCTTGTCGCCTCCGCCAAGGCTGCTGGTCTTGACGTTCTCCAGCTGATCCACGAGCCCGTTGCCGCTGTCATGGCTTACGATGCCCGCCCCGAGGCGACTATTACCGACAAGCTGGTTGTTGTTGCCGACTTCGGAGGAACCCGCTCCGATGTTGCCGTCGTTGCCTCTCGCGGTGGCATGTACACTATCTTGGCTACTGCCCACGACTACGAGCTTGGTGGTGCCTCCCTGGATAAGATCATCATTGATCACTTCGCCAAGGAGTTCATGAAGAAGCACAAGACCGACCCCCGCGAGAACGCTCGTGGTCTGGCCAAGTTGAAGCTCGAGTGTGAGGCCACCCGCAAGGCCCTCAGCCTGAGCAGCAACGCTCAGCTAAGCATTGAGTCCCTGGTCGACGGTGTTGACTACGGTTCCACCATTAACCGCACCCGTTTCGAGCTTCTCGCCGGCAAGGTCTTCAGCCAGTTCACTGCTCTGATCCAGCAGGTCGTTAAGAAGGCCGAGCTCGATGTCCTTGATATCGATGAGGTTATCTTCTCTGGCGGTGTTTCCCACACCCCTAAGCTCGCCAGCCTGACCAGCAACATCTTCCCCGAGAAGACCACGATCCTGGCTCCTGCCACCTCTGTCACTGCCGTTAACCCCTCCGAGCTGTCTGCCCGTGGTGCCGCCTTCCAAGCTTCCCTGATCCAGGAGTTCGAGCACGAGGACATCGAGCAGTCCATCCACCCTATGGTTACCGTTGCCCCTCACCTGACCAAGGCCATTGGCGTTGAGTTCACCTCCCAGACCGAGACTACCTTCCAGCCCCTTCTCGGCGCCGAGACTGCCCTTCCCGCCCGCCGCATCGCTCAGTACTTCGCCCCTAAGGAGGGTGGTGATGTCCTGGTCCGCGTGTGCGAGGGTGCCCGCGAGATCAAGGTCACCAAGCCCGAGCCCAAGGCTAAGGAGGACAAGCCTGCCCAGGACGAGGATGACTCTGACTTCGATTCCGAGGATGAGGAGGAAGAGGAGACCCGCGAGATTGTCTGGAAGACCGAGAAGCCCGTTGCTGAGCTCGCCGTCAAGGGCGTCAAGGCTGGCAGCAAGATCGAGGTCATGGTCCACGTCAACCCCGATCTTGGTCTGCAGATCGCCGTCCGCGAGGTTGGCTCCCAGAACGCTGTCCGTGGCGCCATCAACGGCTCCGCTTAAGTTTTTTCTTTTGTGAAATAAAAATTTAAAAACTTGGATTTCGTTTATGGTGTGATGATGCATTCATGACTGATAGAGGTTGTGATTTTTATTTTTGTCCACGATTTATACTGCAGTTATCGTCATGGAGTCTTTCCCTTTATTAGTTCTCAAATAGACTCAGTTAAATGCAACCAACCGATACTGGTTCTCTTTTCCAGCCAACTTCACTCAAATAGGCCGTATCAATCCACGGTTCTCCTCCTGCTTGCCGAGAGGACTATACATTTAATGGGTTTCTTCCAAGGCGTGCCTACCCATGAACCTTTAAGATTATACATGCCATTTACATTTCAAGGATCAGGTAGCGGTAGTAGAAATTATATTACAACTAGATTAAATAGGTTCGCAACTGGAAACACAAGTTCCTGCATGATCTTCAAATCAGAGAATCATTGAACCATGCGATTCGTCAACAAATCATCAAAGACTCGCGTGCCTTCAAAACATAACCGGACCCAAGGCTTGGAGATAATTGCGCGAAGAATGCTCAATTACCACCTTATGCAGGAAGGCCGTAGATTTATTAGGTGAATAAAGATCGTGAGGGTTTCGTGATAGCATCAAGCGAGTGTGGGGCTGCATCCGGGACATCTAGATGCAGATTGTCGAGATCAAAGTGAAACAAGCGGCCTCCTGAAGAAAGAATAAACTCTCAAACGGGATATCAACGCAGGAAGAGAAAAGTCGTGTGTGGGATGGTCCGGAGATCGACGTTCTCAAGTCGAAATTTTCAGGTGCTCCGGGTTGTTCTTGTCGAAGTTGGGAAGCAGGCTTCTCATGGTTAGGGCACATCCATTTTAAGCGTAGTTCGTACCCTCCTTCTTTTGGCTTTTCACGCTGTTTGAGCGCTGCGAGGAGAAGAAACCACGGCGGCGCTCCTTGCGTCCACTGTACCCACTGCTAGCATCTTTCCGGCCGACGGCACCGCCGAGGCAGTACATCAAGCATGAAAGGAACTGGCAGACAGATGCGGTCCACATGAAGGCGAATGCCTTGACACCCAGGTGTGAGTTCTGGCCGTTACTTCTGAATGCGTGGCGGCCCTGAACAAAGACAGCACTGTGAGATATAGTTAGCACTTCATTCCTGAGACAGCTCCACTTCCAGTGGGAGAGGTACATACGTCATGAGACAGGTCGTGATGACCTGGAAAGTCAGAGCGATCCAGGCCAGGAAACCGGAAAGATAGCTGGCAACACGAGTGCAGACAGCCAGCATACCAGTGAAGAAAGAGCACACCGCGAAGAACAGACCGATGATGAGGAAGGGGAACATGAACCGTGACATCAAGAAGTAGTGGTTCGTTCTACAGCGTAGGTATGGTTAGCGCGACGTAGTAAATGGTGATATCTCGGTTGGTAACCTACCCGATGAACTGATGAGGAACATTATCGGTCGTGTCAAAGTTACGGTGGCTTGGGGGGTCGAATGGGAAATCCACATGGGTACTTCCACAGTCATTCTTGCCGTCCTTCACTCCGCAGAGGTTCCAGAATGTCCAACGCGAGCTTGACGGCGCATTTGGGATATTTCCCGTGTCCGCCTCAAGGAAGTAGATTTTGTTCAGGGGATTGCTGTTGCGTGCACCTCCCAACAAAGTGAGGAAGATCAGCAAAATGGACGCTGCCATGAAAAATAGGCCCGTGAAGCCTAATGTTGCTCCTATAGATGATAGTCAGATTAGACAATTGTATCATTGTTGATCAGGGGTCGATCGACTTACTACTGAACCCCATTTTGTTTGGTGCTTATTGCTGGTCAAACTAGGATTTGATTGAGAGGTTTTTTATTTCTCGAGGTTGTTGTCTCGTATCTTCAAAGGGAGTGGGTAGCACAAGGAGTGTCGAGAGATGAGAGAGAAGGTCACAGATTTTCAAGTGGAAAATGCTAACTGGTATAAGGATGTAAGAGTAGCCGGGGTATCCGGGACCCTTGGCCAGTGTAATATAATGACGAGTGAGCATCATCCTCCTCTTCATTCACTTTACAAGATCAAGAGCATCGACGATCATAACGTCATGGTTGCACCTAATCGGCTAGCCGTTTGTAGTTAGCCTGCACTTTACTTTAGGAGTTATACCATATCGGGTTAGTCTAAAGCGGTCCATGACGAAGTCAACGAGCACGCCCAAACGAAATAACGTTGCACCCCTCGCAACAACATTGGTCCCATGGAAGAAAAGTGACGTGGACCATCACATTAACGTTTCTATCATATCCAGTTTGTGCCTTACCGAAGAAAACCTTGTCTGCCCAACCCGATCCCCAGACTCGAGGGTACACACTGCGAACCTGCCACCCCGTACAACGTTGTAATGGCGACTTGGGCATACCCCCCACTGCCCGCAGAGCAGATCAACCGTGAGGCGGACACTGCGCTGGTATGTTAAAATGTATATGGGCCCTTATAACAGGTGCTCTCTACATGGAGACCTGGTTGGCTATAGCTATGATCTGTGAAGGAGTGTGGAGCTTCTCTTGTACAATGCCAACATTTTTATCTTAGGCCCGAGAGCTAGAGTGGCTCTTGCATTCGCTGCAAGATTCACTTGCCTCATTGAAGGAAGGTCTCCAGGAATGCGCTGCCCTCCTAGCTCCCCAAGAGCCGGGATCAACCTTAGTGCTATCCTCGCTACGGTCGGAAAGTGTGAAGGGCTTCGTGACTAGAGTCGGCACCAAAGTCGTGAAGGGCGTATGTATCCTGGGTATTTCCAGAAGGCCAATGGACATGTAACTCAACCGATCCCTCTCTAGGATGTTCAACTTCGTCTTGCATCGCTTCCGCCTCCTCGGGGCGCCCCCAGCACCCGATTGAACCTATCTCAGTCCCCCGAAGCTCCGGAACTGGTAATTCGACAGCTGGTTTCGGTTCGAGATCTCGTGGCCCAGAGCCTGGATATTGTGGATGTGAGCACGTGGACAGGCGATCCTCTCAACGCGGGCTTTATTTTCAGTCAATTACACCTATTGCTCGAGACGATCAGCGAAGCGCGACAAATGTTGAAGGGAGAAGACGATGAGACGCGAGGCAAATGGTGGGATACCAGTGCCACCGGAAATGTATGTTCAATCCGTTTGACAAAAGCCCTGCAACATTTTGCTGAGATGTAAGCTGCACAGATGTTTGACCCTCCGCTTCCGCCGCATCTTTCATTCCATCTCTCCATCACAGACTCCGCGCTAGTTCTTCTTCTTCGAACTCTAGAGCCTACTGCCCTCAATCACACGCCAACTGCTTTTTCCTCAGATATCTCCCTGACCGGGTTTTCTCTACGAGAACGGATATTCGGCTCGCGAGCGCCAACCCATGATGAGGCGGGTTGCATTTTTCAATGGCAGGGAGAAGAAGTTCGAGTTAAGGATAAGGTCCGGGTGGAGAGCCAGGATCCCAGTCTGATGGCAGTCATGGCGAAACTATCAGCACTTGAGCATGAAGTGATGCGCTGCGTTGCTGCACTGCGTGTGCTCATGGGTGATGAAGATACGGAGAGCGAGGCTTAGTGATTTGATTGATACCCTGTCAAATTTGATTAATGAACAACTACTTGATATGATATTTAATGTCATTAGGTACTCGAGACAGGGCTTTCAGAAGTAGTGAATGAGTTGTGACATGAGATATGTATTGATCGGCCACCTTGAGGCTATTTAGGATCAGGAATTTGTTAACGGGGTGCAAAATGTGTAATATAGCAAATGCAGTTAGGATATAATCTACAATATATACATATTCTACATAGTGTGCCCAATGTTTTAGATCTATGACACCGAGCTAAAACCGACCCAAGGAAACAACGGCGGACCAGCCAATGACAGGCCTGCAGTTTGTGATGGGCGCGGTTGTCTTGGCATCAATTTTCTAGGCTCGGCCATTTTTCTTTCTCTCTCAACACCTCTCAAAGGGACTGTCGACAAGAGCTGGAAAAATGTTGTCCTGGTCTGCAGCATCAGGCGCGAGTCGCTCACAATCGCGCGAAATATTTCGCACATTTGCCCTCCCTTCTGGATCGCGACAGCTCCGCGGACCTGCCAATCGTTTGACACCTACACAGCAACGCACTCTTGTACAACAAGCGTCACCTCTAGTCGCGTCCAGCGGTCTTGTGCACCGAAGAAATACCTCCGAGTATGCGTTATCACAATGTCACCCTCAGCGGAGGTTTTTGTCAGGCCCAGCATCCGCCGACTCGCCGCCTCAACCCAGCCAATCCATCGAACCGAATGATATCAATACCCTGATCGACCGAATCGGTGAGAATGAGGCAGAAATGGTACAAATACTTGAAGAGCTGGAAATGATGGGCGAAGAGGGCGACGGAGACGAAATCATCGACCTGATCAGCCAGCGAGACGAACACACCGCAGAGTCATGGGTACACAAGATCAAACAGCGTTTTGGAGATGAGGTACCAGAGGGATTGTTGGATGATGCGGAGCTTCAAATCTATGCGCGTCTTTATGGAGAACCAATCATTCGACAGGAAGCTGAGTTAATGGTTGAGGAGGAAGAGGAAGATCTGAGCTTGCTCCGCGAAGATGGACAAGGAGGATGGGAGGAAGTCGATCTAGAAGAAAGTGCCACCGCCGAGGACGATGTTCCACTCGTCTATGATATGGATGTCTCTCCAGAAGAGCGAGAAACAATTGCCATGCAACGGACCAGAGAAGTGGCAGAGCAGTTGGGCGGCGAGGTCATGCTCGAGGAATTTGAGAACGAGGCAGTTCCTGACTCTGCTCCAAGAATGCATCCGCTCACCCTCGAGGGCAAATTTGGAACCGATCCTACAACTATCCATCTGCCCAAGGATACTGTCACTGGCCCTATATCGGTCATTCTGTCAGAATTCTCCAACAAGCACATCTCAGAGACTGCCCGGCGCCTGTTTGGAGGACCAGGCTTGCCCCATTCGACTACAACGGCGCCTCCCATTGCCCAGTTACCACAGCTTCCCATCGCTCTTCAAGCTTCGCAGCGTCAAATGACAGAAATGGAGGCCAACGCATACCTGGCAGCCTTGTACCCTGGGATGTATGCATCAACACTTAGTGTTATGGTTGAGATTCGCAAGCGATTGGGCGTCGACTGGATCCGTCGTCTCATTGCACAAGAGAGTGGGCCGAACGTTCTTGATGCCAGCGGTGGTGGTGCTGGCATCCTAGCCTGGAGAGATATCATCCGCGCAGAATGGGAGCTCATGGTGCCCGATCATCCTGCGGGAGCCCCAATCCCCTTTGGGAGATCAACTGTGCTGACAGGCTCCGATGCCCTCCGGGTGCGCGCTGCTGTCATGCTGGAAAACACTACCTTCCTCCCACGGCTACCTGATTACGTCCATGTGCGCGAGAAGCCTACAATTGATGACTCGCGGGATGCCCCTAAGCGCAAGCAGTACGATATCATCATCGCACCGCACTCTCTTCTCGGTCTCAAGGAAGATTACGAGCGTAAACAGCACGTAGAGAACCTGTGGGCTCTTTTGAACCCCAACGGTGGTATTCTCATTCTGCTCGAGAAGGGCCGCCAGAAGGGCTTTGAGGCTATCTCTGGAGCTCGTGAAATGCTCTTGAAGCGCCATATTGCAAGCCCTGGCTCTACTGAATATGACAACTTCCTCGAAGACCCCGACCAACGCGAGGTCATCGAAAAGGAGCGTGGAATGATTATCGCTCCCTGCACCAACCACTCGACCTGCCCGATGCACAATTCCTCGGGTGCTACTAAGGGCCGCAGGGACTACTGCTCTTTCGAGCAGCGATACATTCGCCCTCCATTCCTGCAGCGCATCATGGGAGCGAAAGACCGCAACCACGAAGATCTCAAATTCAGCTACCTCGCCGTGCAGCGTGGCGTAGACCTACGACAAGATCAAGCAATTCGCCAAGGTCCCGAGGCTGCAGATGCCGCGTTCGAAGGATTCGAGGACGAGTCTGACATCCCCAACAAACCAGCCTTCCACGCTCTATCTCTCCCCCGCGCCATCTACCCACCCATAAAACGCCGCGGCCATGTCACCTTTGATCTCTGCACGCCCGCCGGCAAAATCGAGCGCTGGACCGTCCCGCGGTCTTACAGCCGCCAGGCCTACCGCGACGCCCGCAAGTCACATTGGGGAGACCTGTGGGCTCTGGGAGCCAAGACCCGCATCCCACGCAACTTGAACCTTGGCGATAAGCATGGCGAGGGTAAGAAGGAGCGTCTGGCTCGCCGTGCGGCGACTAAGGATTCTATGCGTGACGCCGAGGAAGAGGGTGACTTTGAGAACGAAGGAGAAGAGGAGGATGAAGACTATGTCCATGACTCGGATATTCCTGATGTCCCCGTCAAGAAGAGGGGCCAGCATATCCCCAGTTGGAAGAAGCATAATGATAAAAAGAAGCTTCGTCAGGCTTACAACAAGCGTTCTGTCGACGAATAAGTGGCTTTGATATGGCGCAAGTCTTTTGTGAATTTGGAGGTTCGAAAACATGTACTATACTATTAACCGGCAGCATTTGGCATTGGGACTGGGGACTGGATCTTGTTTGTATACTAGGATATTATTCTCGCACTTCTACAGATGTACATATAGCATCTTCACTCTAATCAATGTATGATATGTATTTGATTTTTTGATACAGTATCTGAGGCGTCGTTTTGTTTAGCCTGAGTAAATCCTCCTTTTCTCCAATCAGATGGCCCTGATGGAGGCCGTTGGGGATCCCTCTAAGTGATTATGGAAGCATGGTCTTGTCACAACCGGGGAACTGGACCAGGCCCAAGAAGCGCGTGCGGTTATGGGAAGCCTTTTATGGGTAGAGCCCTGCAATGAACACCGGGTTCTTTACAATGCACTGGGCGTGAGAGGCGTGGATGTTCTGGAAAAGACAGTCGCTGCCTTCAGGTTGGTGTTTTCCTAGCCAAAGTTGGCGAGGCACGCACAGTCAAGAACGACGTGGATAGACATTAGACAAAAGTCACTTTTGAGCCAAATGCTCCTGGCAGGCCAGTCGCTCTTCGTAATGGCAGATATTCTTATCTCGCAAAGTGACACCGTCACAATCACTGCGCAGCCATACTCTTTCGCAACTGCCTTTGCTTCTGTGCACTCTGCAACTCCAATCGGTCGACTGCGAACTTGAGCCGTTCTTTCTTCTGCACAAGTCTCCTCAGCTCCGCTGCCTTGGACGCTGCTGCATTACCCGACGAGGCAGCGCTGGACTCCGCCATGCGACCCCGCAGTGAGCTGCTTTGAGGTTGGCCCCGAGTAGCTGATGACCGGCTCTCCGGGGTAGACGACAGTCGACCTTCTTGCAGGTCGCATTTCGCCTTGAGGCCTTGTTCGCGGCGCGCGAGCTTTTCAACATGGTTCGATGATAATGTGAGGAGGTGGGCGATGCTGGGGGTGATTTCATCAAGGAGAGATTGCTGCGCTTCGCGCAATGTAGGCTCAGGGAGGAGTTCAAAGTGCTATTCAAAGATAAACAGTTAGACCCATAAGTTCTCGTTCCTTTTCAGGAATGGGATATTGGAAGAACATACTCGCGTCGTCTGGAGGACTTTACATAGACGAGGGAAATCGTTTACGCCCGCATCGAGAGTGGATATAGAGTTGTCCAGAATCTGGAGAGAGGACTGTAATGAGGTAACTGAGGAAGACAATGAAGCTGCCATACTGTGTGATTTGAAGCTTGATTTGGAGATGATTGTTTACAATGGTCGGGATAGATCGGGGTGTAAAAGCGGCATGACACCGCCTTTAAGGCGGCGTGGCCTCGGGACCGGGCAAACCTCCCAAACCTCACTTCTCCTCTTCCGTCCTCCTGCCTCACCATCTTCCCGAACGCCGAATTCTCTCCGCATTCGATTAACCTGTCACAATGTCTCTCCTCGGAAAGAAGTTCCCCGGCGCTCTGGGTACGTGTTTTTTCGATCTCGATTACAACTTGTGGGAGAATGATTTGAGGGCCACCGACTGACGCATATGTTCACCTACAGCCCAGCCTATGGCTCCCTTCTTCGCTGCCGGTACGCAAACCCTTTATATCCCGAACTCCATGACGATCCGGAACACATGGATTGTCAATTCCGAACATTGCGCTCATGGAGCGGTTGTTGATTGAACATTACTCTAACGATTCTCCTCTCCAGGCCTCATTGTGCTCTACGGTGTCAACTCTCTCCAGAACGCTCTGTCCAACAGTGAGTCCATTCCGCGCAGCTACACATGAATCATTGACGAGTTTCGGGGTCATATGCGACAAGATCCACAAAACAACACTCCGACGAGGGTATGCGAGAATAAACAGCTAACCTTCATATCCGTACAGCCGCTCAGTACAAGAACGACCCCCGCAACCCCAACGCTAAGCCCGCTGGCAAGGCTGACCACTAAATCGGGTCGACAATGAATGCATTTTGAGATCCCATTTGTTCGTTAAAGAGGAGCGGGACGAACCGTCGCGATGTGTGGGTGGACGGAGATGGCCCAGGTCATCAATGGCCGACTTGCACTTTTTGTGATAACTCTGCGGGCAGTTTGCCCCTGTCCAAGCATATAGAGTATAACCACCTCGATGGGGGTGACTTGGATCAATTCACAAGCTGTACCAGTACCATTCTGAGCAAGGTGCCTTTTCATTTCGTAGTATCCCTTGAACTGGATGATATCCTATCAGTCAGAGCAACGAAAGTAGCTTCAGCCGAATGTTCCGGACACTGTTGTTTTAAAGGTAAAGCTAAAAGTTTTGTAGACTTTATACTTCACCCATGCTCACTGCTGCCGTTTCACTTAGGGCTAGCTTTCTAAGTCTTTGCAACTGTACAATAAGTCAGAAACAGCCCTTATTTACGATACTGCCTCACTCAATTCTCATTGTAACAGCTATCAACCAAAATACTAGCAGCAACATAGGGCTTTGACACCGCTCAGCGTGAAATCTTGCATCAAATACGCTAAACCCGATCGGGTATCCAGTTTTCGCCAACTCCGCCAGGCCGAAGGACAATCATTTTCCGACCTCAACTCCGCAATTACCCCAAATTAAACACGCCAAAATGACCAAAATGGCAGGCCTTTTCCGGCCCAAGAAGCTCGATCTCTCTGGATTTGTCAATACCCGCTTGATTCGGGACAACAACAAGCGCATGGCCTTCGAGCAGACTGAGCCCGAGCGGTACGAACCCCGTCCTTCTCCCAGGACTTCAAGCTTGGAAGACATGCTAGGAATTGAGACACAAATGCTGACTCTATCTCTCTTCTCAGACAAGCTCTCCGCTACGTGATCCGCAACACATCTCTCCCTGGCCGTGTCCGCGCACAGGCTCAGCTCCAATTGTCGCAGATGCACGCCTACACTCGCCCCACCCAGATCAAGAACCGTTGTGTGGCATCGGGCACTGCTCGCAGTGTCTTCCGCGATTTCAGAATCAACAGAGTATGTCGAAAACTCCGGCCAATGGCCGTATCTTGCCCAGGGCTTTTTGATTTCGTATCGCTAACACATTGTCCTCTTCTATAGTTCCAATTCCGTATGCAGGCTCTCGCTGGTGATCTTCCCGGCGTGAAGAAGGCCAGTTGGTAATTGTATGAGATTGTTGCCGGTGCTCTGTAATATATGGAGGCCTCTGATTGAATTGTTTGCACGATGGCGTTTTCTTCTTTGCTTCCATTGGGTGGATGCATGTACAGTATGCAATTCTAATGCTGGAAAATCTAAATCTTTCTTTGTCGTTTTAGTTCCTCTGATCAAACTCCGCTGCTCTCGGTTTGCTGGTATTGACAGTCCAAGCATCACTTGGGGCCTGGTCCTCGTTTGCTGATGTCGTGAGATCAGGCTTTCTTTGTTTCGTGTTGAGACTATCCAATTGGGTTGTTTGCTTCTATCGTGATGATCAGTTACAGATCAGCCTGGCTGACTTGATTGGTACTTGACCGGTAACTCATCATATCAACCCAGTGGCGTATATCAAGAAGATTCCAGTCATTGATCCTCAATATCCGGCAAGATTCCTCTGCGTAGCCTGTTGACAGTTGAACCATCGCCGGTCATTGAGCAGATGGGAAGCTTGTCGATGCCTGCCATAATTACGTCGTCGCTGACTGTTGCCCTCTCGTAAAAGCGCGTTGAAAAAGCGCGGTGCCTTCCGATTCTGCTCGTGTGATACTCCCCTCCTCTTCCTTTCGTTTTCTTCTTCTTCTTCCATTTATCCATCACTCATCTTCCCCTCTTGTCCCTTTGACTTTCTTCTCAAATCAATCTCACACATTGATTTGAAGCGTTGCCACAATGAATGGCATTCCGGAAGACCTCCTCCCCGATGACATGGTCTTCGCAGAAGACCTGCTAGGGCTTGGGTAAGTTTTTCCGTAGTTTTCAACGTGACATCTCAGCCTTGGAGTCTAACGGTCTGTTGAATGACACAGATTCGTCATCACCAAAGATGACAAAATCCGATACATCGCTGCCCCGGACCAGGGCCCTCGTTACAAGGTCAACCGAAGTGACCGTATCAACAAGGTCCACATTGCGGCCCTTCATAGTCAGTTAACCCTGAAATCCATTTCCATAATAGGCTGTGGTCTTAATGAATTCTTTGGATCTAACAACTTCATAGAGGCGGTTCGTACCTGCGTCATCGACCGGCTCCTGGGACTGGGCATGCATTTCATGAAGATTCCCAAGGGCAGCAAGCAGCAGGTCCCCATCATGGTGTCAGGCAACGTGACCACTGCACCTCGAGTTGTGGTTTTCTGCGGCGAGATCATTGAAGACCTGGGCGTCTTCTCGTACCGTGACGCTTGCGACGACGGCATTTCTTTCGGTTCGATCCTGGGCTTTGCAAAGGGTCTGCTCGGCGAGAATGCTCAAGATTCGCCCAATGCTCTCATCCTTGCCAACGCCGGCCACACCGTCTGGCACAATGCAGGTTGGCTCGCGATGACCACAGAGAGTATTCAGGGTCAACACCGCACCGCTGCTGTGCAGCGCAAACGTCCACTGAGTGCCCGTAACATGGTCGGCTCCATCGGTGAGCATGTTCAGAACATCTTTGAACAAGTTTTGATGCGCAGCAACTTCCGAGTCGGTGCCAGAATCGACATCATCGGCCTGTCTGAGGGCGGCCATGCTGTCATGAAATACTTGAAGAACCAATGTGAGTATCTGAGTGGATAATACATTTTGGGATTGCTTACTGACATGGCCCTTAGGGAGTTTCTGGTCGCCCCATATATCCTCCCTCTCTCTGATCAACCCCGAGACAATTCTTGGCACAAACACCAAGACTGATGACCTGAAGGATCCGAAGTCATTCGCCTGGTTCATGAAATACCGTTGCCGTGCCTGGGTTATCTGTGATAAGCCAATTGGCACCCGTGTGCCCAGTCTTCACCTCCCTCATGGCTGCAACACGTACTCCTCTGGTGAAGGCACGAAGTCAGCGTGCATGATCACTCGTGGTGTGGGACACATCTTGACCTGGATGAACATCATGCATTACTCTCCAATGGCGATGGAGAAGTTTGATGTGGTCCCTGGCGAGACTGATCCCAGCAACGATGCTATTCTCGCATCATTGATCAACGACGCTTCGGAAGTCCCTGGTGGTAAGGTTGAAGTGCATGGCCTAGATGTTATGAACCAGGTTTTAGGCTTCTTGACCGGTGTCACGTTCACCAAGGAAGTGATTGCCTTTTTCAATGACAAGTTGCACCCTGAGGATGATAGTGACGAAAGTGACGACGACAGCGAGTGTTCGACCGTTTACAGAGTTGAGAACGATGATGAGTTTGATGCTCTTCCTGACGTTCCTAAGGTTATTCCGAACGCTTCTCTTGACGGTTCTCTTGATGCTTTTTCCGCCCCTAGCGTGCTTCCAGATGCCCCTCCTCTTGCTTCTTCCAACGTCCTTCCTGACGCTCCCAATGTTCATTCCGACGCTCTCATTGACGCTCTTTCGGTTCCGGAAACTCCAACTCACTACGACGACGTAATCGTTGGCAAGACTCGCCCGTTTGACCTCAAAGATTTGCAAGATATCCGAGAGGAGGAGGACGAAGAAGAAGAGTCCACTCCGTGAGAAGTGCGCCCAGTTTCCTTTTGAAGCTGCGCTGTGGGTTGGGTTTGTCCGCGGGTCGGTTCTCTCTGGAGTTTGCTTTTCCCGGTGTTTCTACCGGTTGTTTTTGATTTTTTTTGCTTCTTTGAGGTTTATCGCGAGCAGACGCTTGTTGTTTCCTCCCTACTTGAGATGAATTTAACCAGAAAATCACACACAAAAATCACAAAAAAAGGAGGAAATGACTACTATCTATCGAAATGATGACTGAATGAAACCTTGTGTACTAAATTCTCCAATTTCACTGTATGCAATTTGACTGTATGCAATTTCACTATATGCTACGTAGCTACATATGTATCGGATAATGCCTGGCACTCAAGACCTTTCCCCTTCCATTTTAGTGCTCACCTCTTGCCGCTTTTTGATCTCAGAGTAAAATTGAGCACGCCCCTGAACACTCTGGCCAGCTCACGGATCATTACATAAGCTGATTAAGCATCATCTGGCTATCATATGAGCGATCTGATTTGCTCACAGAGTACGCTCAGAGATTGAACGAACTGAGTAAGCTACATCAATAAAACGCAACATGTTAGCTCCATCACGTGCACCCCTTCTCTCTAAACCGCCCCCATTATCCCATCAAAAAAAGACTGGCGTCGTCAACTCGACCGTTCGTTCTAACAATCCCTCCTATTCAAGTGGTAAACGACAGTGTAACCTGTTGACCTATCAATCTTCCAGACCAACCTTTGCTCCCAGGATTCATTAACCCCACAATACCCTAATCGAGCTCTGGACTTGTACTAGAGCGAGTGCGAGTGGTCGGATTTACCTGAGGATCTACAATGTTGTCTGTAACAAGTCTAGCTAAGGGAACCAGTCTCAGCTGGTAATTACAATGAGCTATTTTATTACTTCTTTTGCCAATCAGCGCAAATATCCGAAGGGTTTCCAGGACGTGTAACGTCATATCTTTTACACCATTACTGAGTAGCTTCGAGGCCCGCCGTGCGCTCCCAGGAGCCAAATAGAGTACATTATGAGACCTATAGACTAGTTTGTTTCAGCCGACCATTTAGTGGGCCTTAAACCGATTTCCCAGGAACTCTCTCCCCCTTCCAAATTTCCGCCTGAAGTGATTCAATCACAAAAGGAATATATATTGAATCTTTCCCTTCTCATTCCCCTGCCACTCAACTAATTAGCCGAAACCAAAGTTTCCTTTAAATATTGCATAGTGAGTCCAGCCTTCATTTACTCCTTAACCCGCATCAACTGACCCTTCCCCAGATTGGCATTCTCAGTCTGGTCATAAGTTTACAAACCGTCAGCATTCCGAGTTTGTCTCTACCCAACCATCTCCCATCTCAGAGAAAATTATAATCAGGCACTATGATGCAGATAAATCTGATGCCGCAGATTGCAATGATTGTTTGCTTACAGTAGCGATGTTATTCCGAAGCCTGATGTGAAAGCAGATGGTTCTTGACATATATTTCCAATATCCAGGGTATTACAACGTGGGCAGTTGACGGTTTCCGAATCAACTGCTGCTGAATGACATTGAAATAAAGACAATCGGATACCGCGGGAAACATACTCAAGCCACTCTTACATATGCTTGATACAGCCTCTGAGTTTGCGACAACTTCAAAAGGCCCAAATAAAACATGCAAGTGGGCTTCCTTCTGGTATAAGTGGTGTGGTCCCCAAGACATTATGCAAGAGAATTGTAGCCGTTTTCCTTAACACATGAGAGGAGGCAGATCTGTGCTTGAACCCCCTGGTATGATTTCACTTACCTAAGTTCACTCCTATTTGCGTATGCTCTTTCTAGACATTGCAGGGAGGTTTTCAAATCTCGTGTGCTTCAGTCGAGTGAGACTTGTCAACGATTAGCCCCCCACACCCAGAAGCTCACGATCCTGGTAGCCTAACAGATGGTTTGAAACTACTGACCAAGATGCCTAGAAGGGTCCAGACTCGTAGCATCGATTTTGTCTACCCGAAGTGAGAGTGGAAAGGTGGAGCAATGCGCATTAAATGGAAAACCTCACCATCGAGCTGATACATAGTATGACTGTTTAGCATCGGCACTATCACGGTTATGGAGAGAGCATCGTGTGCAGGTTCTCCGTTGTATCATTTATTCCTGACTTATGGGCGTCCGTTTGTCCTGCGATATTATTAGTTCCCAGCAAGAATTTGGGTGGGGTGTGGAAGATGCATCTGATGGAGCGAAGGCACGGTAGCCTGATTCTTAATAGATTTGACTTGAGACGATAACAAAAGGCCCCTTTTTCCGGCTGCTCAGCCTATCATCTCCACATTGGCACCCCAAACACCAGTCCATCGGATGCTCAAGCAGTCTGCCGCCGATATTCCAATATGCCCTGGACACGTCGGCTTGGTGCTAGTTGGAGTATATACAGATTGTTCTTGAGTCAACTGCTCAATTTCTCTTGCCCTTATACAATTAAATCTATAAAAAATTGGAATCACAACAGAGGACCATTTGAAGGCTTTAACCGTGGTCTAGTAGCACCATTTTTTTTTTATCAGTTTAGCCATGGCTGTTTTGGTTCCGTATTTGATACACGGGCTAAATATTTCCCTCCGTACGGTAATTACGGATTCTCTGGCCAACCTGCACAGCCACCGTATTGCGACAGATCAGCCACAATACTTGTAAGCCTAGTAATTTCAAAGATACATAACGACAAATCCATTTCCGTAACATACCACCATCGTATGGTGCTGCTCCTGTTAAGAATCTTCAGAATTACACATCCCTTTCTTGGAAAATCTTTTATTTTGTTCACTGAATAATGATTTTGAATGGATTATCAGCTCGTTTTTCTGGGTCTTACTAAGTGAGTTTAGTTGCTTTGTTAAGATTGACCTGTCATTGCTCTCTTTCAAGGTACCAGATAGAAATGGGCTTTCTCGCTTGGAGGTAGGTGCAATAACGTCGATCCGCTGACCCTTTAGTACGCAGTAATTGTGTAAATCCTTTAGGAATATGGGTTGACATCAAGGGTCGTCCCAGGGGAGAACAGAAACGCCGTTGATCACAGCGCGAGCACGGGGCCTCCAAAGGGAAGAGACATCATACATCGATACTTAGACGACGAGAAGCAGTAGGGCGATTGGATATCACTTGCATGAGTCTGACTTTAGCTGCAGTAATCTCCCTTCTCATTTGTAGCGAACCAAAGAAATACGCGCCATCACGACAATGCCACCTTACGTACAGACACGACTAGATTGGCCAATGACTAATTACATTACTAGCGCCTTCTGTCCATCCCTCAAATAGGCTCGGGCAGTGACACCGACGAATTATCTCTCGATATTTGCCGCTACCACAAGACTTTGGATGACGCTCAATAAACAGCCGATTCCCTTTGGTGGGGAGCCACATAGAAACTGAGATCTTTATTAATCACGCGTCAGCTTTTCATACCCTTCTCTCTTGTCAGCACTTGCTCAACGTTACAATTATTCTCCACACGACTTCGATCAGTTTGATAGATGGTTTAGTAATTCCACCTTTCATTGTCTTTGCCAAGGTTTCCCAAATATTATCTCTGGAGGCGCGAGTCTCGTGCGAACGGTGCTGGAGTGCAGGAAAATTGTCATTACCTACGGGAAAGCCAATCGCCTTGATTTCCATTGCTCAAAATATGACAGGCAGCTGGCTGGAGCTTTCAAACCCCTATTCTAGTAGTACAGCAACAAGGGGTTTTCGTGGTAGGATCGCTGACAGTATTAAATGGCGGTGAGTCTTAAACGAGGCTGTGTGTAGCAGTCCACTTAGTTCTCACTTCTCTTTATATCTCCCAGTTCCCTCCCGGTCCTACTTCCCTTCACCACAATGACGACTTATGTTCTTTACAGTCCTGACGGCGCAATTGATGAATTCTTCAACTCGAACACTACTGTCACAAGACAGCAATGCGATGAATTCGCCATTTCTCGCGCTGGCGGTGTGTCCACTGCTTTACAGATGCAAGGAGTGTGCAGCTATACCGTGACAGCGGGGCCCAACAAGTCCAAGCTCTTCCAGTTCCGAGATGAGAACTCTACCATTGATATAGGCAACATTATCATTGCCAAAGCAATCCATCCCGAATTTGTGACTAGCTGCAAGTATCTCGGTACCATGGGCGATTCGCGGCCAGTCTATATCTACGAGATGGAGCATCTTCCTGGGACTGCTCACATAATGGCGCGCATTCCTCCAGACGACATGCCCCGACAGCATAACACTATCAAGGACTTTGCAAGGTACGCCTAGCAAAGCTTTTGCTTCCTTTATAAGAACTAACATTTTAGAACAGGTTCTTTGCACAGTCATGGAACAACGATCTACAGCCATGCTCAGATGCAACCGCGACCTTGCTTATGGAGTTTCAATCAAGTTTTGACCTTCTTGCTCGAAACCTGCCGTCTCGCTTTGCACCAAACCTAGAAAAGGTCCGCAAGGAGCTCCCGTCTCTCTTCTCAAAAGCCCTCCCCTATGTTCTTAGCCACGGTGACCTTAACGTGATGAATCTCCTCGTCAATCCCAAAACCGGAAATATCACAGGGATTGTTGACTGGGCTGAATCAAGGATTCTGCCGTTCGGCTTTGCGCTATATGGGCTTGAGAATCTTTTGGGCCGGATGGATTCAGAAGGGTGGCACTACTACGATCGCTACCGCGAACTCGAGAGCCTCTTCTGGCAAACCTTTCGAGAGGAAGCTCATAATTTCTCTGATGCTGATTTGTATTTGATTCGCGCTGCTAGGATGGCTGGATTTTTCTATCATTATGGATTTAATTTTGACATAAAAGGGGTGGTTCAAAGTGTGCGGATGGACCAGCCGGATGGTTCGCTCGCATATCTCGATGCTTTCTGTGCTGCTGGTGAGTGGGCTCCTCTTTCGTGAGCCTGCTTATGATGCGTTGCAAGGCAGGCAGGGTGGTAGGATGTCATGAGCGGATGCAGGCATTTCTATATGTATTGACAGTAAACTCTGAGCGTACATACCGATACTTGGTCAATCTAGTGGGGGAAAGGAAACTACTTTAGCAAAACATCGGTAGTAGCACCCCTGATATTGAACTATCTAGATAGTATCTCTAGATTAAAGATAGATTTAAAAGACAATGTCCTCACTTCGGAGGACAGCCATAAGCTGGTTCTCCGTTTCGATCTTGTTGTTGGTAAAAACTTGGTGGGTACCTCTGACAGTTGGTGCATGGGACTCTCCGTTCTTGAACTCAGTCATGCGTGATTCTTCAAGAAAGAACCCAGTGATGCGAAAAGGTGTCCCACGGGCTTTCACATCTCTTTCGTCCAACATGACGGTGCCGTTATCGGCGAGGACAAACTCACTCATCGTCGGCGGCACATCATTAATAAGGACTTGAAGCCCGAGGAGATCAACCAAGTGATGGGCTTGAAGGTATCTAACCAATTCCTGGAAGAACACGGGATCGACGTCATCCAGACTAGCTGTTGGTCCTTGGCGATACTCGTAGGCTTGCATCTCGCCGCTGGCTGTCAGCTTGAAGATGTGGCCATGGATCTCTGCCAGGTTGATATCTGCGATACTAGTGGGCTGGGTCCAGCATCCCCGAACGGATTTAAGGGACGTCCCAAGCATGATTTTGTCTTCCTCGATTTGGAAGTGCCCGTGGATGAGGTGGAGCCCAAAGATTTTCTGGACGTTGAAACGTGTAAAGAGACTGGCAAGCTCCTGAAGGTGAATTTTCTGTACTTGTGGCTGGTCTCCATCGTCCGGTAGAAGATTGTAACTGTTTCAGTGTGGTTAGCGCACGACCAGTCTAAATGCAAGTCACCAAGGTTAACGTACGCCCGCGATGACTGTAGAAGGTCATCGATGGTAGGAGGAACATGAAGGCCAGGGATAACGATGGGAGCAGTTACGGCGACTGCCATGATGGAAATGAGCTTGGGAAGAAGTTATTAGTTGTGGATGCAGAAGTTGATAGAGAGAGAATGGGATGCTCTAGATAAGGAAGCGATAGGTGGTCTTTAAGTATTCGTTCGGCGCTCGTCAGTCTTCGAGGATGAGCAGCGTAAAGCCCTCGTACTTCTGACGCCTAACCCATTTGTTTATGCCGGCGGCGACGCCACCTGCAGCTAAAGTTTTCAGAGCAACTTGTCTCCTGCATGACTGAGGGCGAAAGCAGTCATTTATCATTGGACCATACCACAGAACGGATGTGAAACCCCGTGCATTAGCACAAGGCTGTGTCAAGATTCCGTTGTATTAGTCTCCCTCCGATTCTCTTCCCACTCTCTTCCCTCCATCCTTCCCTCCATCCTTCCCTCCATCTTTCCCTCCATCTTTCCCTCCATCTTTCCCTCCATCCTTACTTTTCCGTTCTTCATCATGGTCCCGCCTGCCAAACGAAAACTCCCTCGAAAATCACTTACCAGTGCAGAAGCTTGGAAAAAAATAGAGCGCACCGCCCAAAGACTTGGCATTGCCTGGCATCTAGGAAAGAAAGAGTCCCGACGTGTTTCCCAGGCATTTTTTCTCCTGAGCCATCCACTACAATCTACCAGTCATCGAAAATACCGAGTCTTTCTCCACCAGGTGTGTCAAAAATGTGGACCACAAGGTGTGCGCTTGTGCGCCGTCGCTCTTGGTCAAAACCACGTCAGAGATATGAGTATTGGCAACCGTGCTGCGCTTGTCTGTAAGCTGGGTGAGAAGAAACATCTGCCATTGATCAAAAACCCGTCTTTTCCCGACTTCGCGGATGGTACAGCAGTAGCCGAAAACTTGGAGGGTAAGCATTTGGTCTCTTTGTATTTTTCAATGCCCCAGACTAACTAACAAACGAAGAAAAATCCATTCAAATTGACGATCGCGAGTTTTCGCTGAGTTTGAATTCAAGTGAAACAACTGCCTCTCAACCCAGTTATACTATCAATGAGGGCGAGGTCGACCGCTCAGTTATTTCCATCGGAAATACAGTGATCTCGGAGCCTGGACTCCTTCATCATGATGACGTTCATATTCAGGACAATAGAGAAACCCCAAGAGACTACCGTTAGTTCAACACCCTGATTGTTGTTTACATCTAATCGGGATATAACAGCTCGCCGGGACAATCTCGAAGCCGAAGAGTACGCGGCATCTACCGAAATTTTTGAGGGTGCCTCTCTTGAGGGGATTGCTACTGTTTTCAGCGGACTTATCTGTGGTTCTATCAGAACGAGTTCGTTCTCAACCAACGGGAAGACATATTCGAAAGCATCAGTGACAACAGTATTTCCTCCCTGGGGTGGACCAGTTGACTGTCTACTTAGCCTCGATATCTGTGAATCAAGGGTACAAACTCTTGCCATGGCTTTGTTCAATGCAACGGTGAAATGGGTAGGAAAATCTTTACATATTGGCTTCGAAAGAGGTTCAAGTCTGACTGTTCCCAATTCTGAAGCTACTTTGAAAGGCGTGGGGAATGAAAGTATTGTCATGGTGTTCGGTTCTGAAATACATCAAGCAATTGATGAGAGCCGCATTCGGCTGAGGGAATTGGATGAAGGAAGAATGATGACTGAATGTGTTTCAATGATAGTCACAGAAAAAGGCGCCATCATCAACCTATCGCTTGGTCTTGTTTGTGGGTCACAAATAAAAAAGAAGCTACATACCTAGACTTCCAGCCACATAATATCATTCGACATATTGAACGCCTCACTCTTTGACTTTCCCCTTTGTAATGTAAAGTTTAACCCCATCTAGAGCAACCCCTTGTCCATTCGGCATGCCAACAAGTTTCCTTGTTTGTTCCTTTCCTTCATCATCAAATTCGTAAACGGTGACATTGCTCCCTCGCCAGTACACTGTCTGGCCTTGTCCAATAACCATTGTCACACGATTTTCGGGAACCTCACTGAAATCTACGGAGGAATCGAGCGGTTTTTCTTCGAAAGCCTGACAAAATATTAGTCTGGAAAATATCAAATGAGAAGGACTAACCATTTATCCTTTGCGATGACCATAAACTTCCGGACAGTTCCACGTTTGAATGATCAGAGTGTGGCTTTATAGAATGAAATAATCTTGAGTCACAAAAAAGACCTTTCTAAGGCGCTTTGTGCGAGAAGAATGGAGAGCAACCGGGCTAGCTGCGATTAGCTCAGTATGAGCTGCAGGCCAATAGAGAAAGTGTAGCGTGAGAATGTTCAAAGTGATTATTCCACCAGATTTGCGTTGGCTGTCCGCATCGGTGAGTCAGTCATGGTCGTCGCTGGGAGGAAGTGACGCGGAACAGACCGGTGACAAGGAAATTCAAGAAACGACGAGGGGCACATTCACGTGACATGTCTAAGGTCGCGGGTATAACCCCGCATTCGGGACTCAATATCCTACCATATGCTCCCAACAGAGAAATTTTGAACAAAAATTTTGTTGATACACGCTTGTTCAGTCCCTTGACTCCATCGAGCCGACTGCCTTTGAAGATCGGCCTCCCTTATGATACCATCCATATATTGACAAAGCGACGCTTGTGGCAACATACTGTAACACCAAAATGAATTCTTTCGAGTCGTAGATGGAAACACTTGAGACCGAAACACTTGAGACCTGTGACTCATTCGTCATGAGTTTTGGAGAATAAAGCCAGCACCATCATCATGCCACACTCCTGACCAGACCGGATCAGTCTGCCATCATTTCTGCCCAGCTCGCTGCCTCATTGATTGGTAAATCTTTTGCAAGATGTGAACTTCCACCCGTTGCGCGCCCATCCCTTTGCCTATATTTGACTCCAGAAAGGATATCTAGAAGTCACTTTTTTTCGAAGATATGACAAGAGTCGTCCAAGGCACTGATTGTGACGCTTGGGATCGAAATACTGCGATGTATGTTTCTTTTTTGGTCGTTTTGAAGCGCTGGGCTCGGTGGTAGGTCGATATGCTGGAGGCGGAGGAGTCGAGGGGAACCGGTTGCCCGTTGGAAAGGCGGCTTTGCAGAGAAGCGCCAATCGATGAATTGACCAATTAAAAATTGGTAGTATCCCAAAACTATAACCACTTACCATATTGCGTTGTATATCCCACTGTTTCACAGTGCCATACAGCAAATGGAGTATCATGCAATTCGGGACAGAAGAACAAAAATATCATTTTCTGGTCGAGAGACCCTGTAATGCGATTCCTGAAAGAAAAAATTGTATACTGGGTGATCTTATGTGTTATCATTTCTTTATGCTGAGCAGCTCGTACTTGGTTTTTAGGTGCATTGAAAACGTGACGCACGTATCAACGCGACTAGACTCATCACCAAGAAATACGCGCCAGAGCTTAAAAAAAGACTACCCAACGTACAGACGCGACTATATTGGTAAATGACTTACTACATTACTAGCTCCTTCCCTCCATCCTTCCCTCCATCCTTCCCTCCATCCTTCCCTCCATCCTTCCCTCCATCCTTCCCTCCATCCTTCCCTCCATCCTTCCCTCCATCTTTCCCTCCATCCTTCCCTCCATCCTTCCCTCCATCCTTCCCTCCATCTTTCCCTCCATCTTTCACTCCATTCCCTCCATTCCCTCCATCTTTTCTTCCATGTTCGTGATAGCAGCCCTTGGACTTCCCTGACCATAGCCAGCCAGTAGTATGGATAGAGCCTATTTGCTTTCATGCAGCTAATCAAAAATCATGTTACCAATGAAAGTGTTCATAGAACTCTCGTTCAGCTCAAGACAAATATTGACCAGCGTCTAACCTGATCTACGTAAAATCTTCTAATTACAATCGCGCAAGGATCGCCATAAGGGCAGTATAATCTCTAAAGTCTAGACTTCCTATATGCATCGCATAATCCTGTCGCAAAACCTCGCTTTGATCTACCTTCACAAAAAGCAATTTCTTGATTAGCCCGGCTCCAAATCACTAGTAAGATAGTAGAGCTAGCCTAGAATTGGACACTCCTAGCTAATGATGATAGTTAGGGTAATATACGAGACATTAGTACCATTTAGGGGTATATAATACTATATATCTATACGGTCTCGACGTCGCGGATCCTTCGATTAAGTACCGTGCTCTCTTTCCGGTATTAATATAAAGTTCTATATCTTTTTTATTTTAATACCTATAATCGTGCGAGAGATATAGGTATATTAAGTACCCTTTAGTCTCGTATACTAGGGCTCTTTCTATGCTATAAGGCGCTAAGAGAGCAGTTATAGGAAGGCACTAAAGGTTTATATACTTCTTCTATAAATTTAATAGGTAATTTAGTAATAATTGATCTAGAAGAGGTCTATCGGCCTTCGACGTAATATTATTAGCTTTCCGCTAAATCTATTTCTGCCGAAAAACTAAACGGACTTATAGTAAGTATCCCTAAAGTGTTACGCTTAGTCTTCTTCTATGTAAAGAATACTAGAATTTCAGGCTAGTACCTGTTGACTAGGCAGGTTGAACAACAGTGGTAGGGAAGTGTATTGTATTCTTCATACAGAAACTGATACTTGCTAGGAAGGACTTTCCTAGAGATTCTAATATAAGGATATCTTTATAGAGTCGTGGGTGTAACTATGACGATATTACTCTATACTTCTTTTATAGAGTGTAGTAGTCATAACTCCGTAAGCATAAAGAACTATATTGTAAAGAATACTAGAATTTCAGGCTAGCACCTATCGACTAGGCGGGTTAAACAATAGTGGTAGGGAAGTGTATTATATTCTTTATGTAGAAACTGATACTTACTAGGAAGGACTTTCCTAGAGATTCTAATATAAGGATATCTTTATAGAGTCGTAGGTATAACTATAACGATACTACTCTATACTTCTTTTATAGAGTATAGTAGTTATAACTCCGTAAGTATAAAGAACTATATATATAGATCCTAAGGTACTAATAATAGCATTAGGTTATTAAGGTTTCTATCCTTTATAATTATCTCCCCTTCTATATAGGTTATCTTAACCTAACTATATAAGTTATAGTCTTAATAGTCGAATCCTAATTCTAGTAAGATACTTTTACGGTTTATAAGTAATCTCTTTATAAATTAGGGTAGCTATTTCGTATTTCGAATTAATAAAGGATAAATAAATATTATAATTAGTATTAATAAGATAAAGATAGGTCTTTAATAGAATTTCTAAGGTAAGGATTAGTATAAAACTATATTAAAGGTATTTTATAAAGAAGGTATATAAAGAGAGTAAGTAGCCTATAATTCTTAATTAATTTATTAGTATCTTTCTACTATATCTCTTACTTAGTAGTATTTAAACCTTCCTAAGGTTTATTAGGTAGCTATAGAACTAATAACTCTATAGTATCTTATATACTTTAGGTTCGCCGTTTCGAATTATAAAATTAATATAGAAAGGGCGATTAACCCTATAGTATATATATTTATAAAATCGACTTTGGTTTTATATTAGTATTATTTTGCTTTATTTTGCTGAGCGAAGCGAGCGAAGCGAAGCAAATTACATTTCATTCATTTAAGTTAAATATTAGGTCAAAATCCCCGCCTTTCAGATTTGAGATCTGGCCTCTGATTGGTCGAGAGATTCGGAAGTCACGTGACCCCGGAATTCTGCCGGTTTTATTATTAAATTCCGGCCTATATATTCTTCCGGTATACCGTACTCGGACTATATATTCTCCGTACTTTTAGTTGCCTTAGGCACCCTACTACTAAAATTACATAATATACCGATCCACGCCTAATTAGGCGGTAAATCTCGGTATTACTAAACTATTAGTGGCCTTAGGCACCCTACTACTAAAATTACATAATATACCAATCCACGCCTAATCAGGCAGTGAATTTTATACTAAACTATATACTAAACTATATACTAAACTATATACTAAACTATATACTAAACTAGGTGCTAAACTAGACTTCCGCAAAGCTCGAAAAGCCCGAAACCCGACCTAACTCGACCTTTAAAAGGGTCGGGTTTCGGGCCTATTCCTAAAGCTCATAGCGGGCTTCGGGCTTTTAGGTTAGGCCCCTAGCTCGAAAGGGGGGGGCCCCCTAAGCCCCCCCCTTCGACTAAATAATATAAATATGTGAAGACCCTCCTATGGATGGGACTTCATTTAATTGATCAGAGTGAAAGGAGTATTATATAATACAAATACTACTACGAAGCATTGACACTAGTACTACATATATTCAAACTGAACTCTAAGCCTTCTAACATTACTCCGAGTTCTACTAGTATAGTTATACGCGGGTAAGCGAGGTCATATAACTCTCTACCTCCGGTCTCTCAGTAGTATAGTTCTATATACCGGGTCCTACAACCCTTCTAGTAAGACGTCGTAATATTACCTCCCTTCTTTAATATATATCGCCCTCGGTATACTCCTTAGTCTCTTACTAGTATCTTACTTCTCGCTTTATAGTATCTCGCTTTATATAGTAGCTTTTTCGAGTCCTTTAACGCTTTAACCGGGTCTTCTTTATCTTATACGAAGGTTTTCGAGGTCTTTCCGAAGGTTTTTAAAGGTAGCGTACCCCTCTTCTCTTAGGGGTATACCCTTATAATCCCTTTCTCGTTATATCTTTTAATAGAGGTACTACTAATTAAGTCGTAGTAGCCGTACCTATTACCCCTACTAAGGTATAGTATATATAGTATATTAATTCCGTTAGTAGTATCCCTAATAGCGTTTATTAAAGCTCTATAGCTAGTCTTAAGTACTAGTATTATTATTAGTAGTATTAGACTTATATAATAGTAAGGTTTTAAGGCTTTCTTTAAGGTTTCCCTTCGGTTTCTAACTATTTATAGGTCGATTCTTAGTTAGATAATAAAGCTAACGCTATTATTCTCGCTACAACCCCTACCGCTTATATAACTACTTTAAGAGCTTTTAGGAGTACTTAGAACGTTCTTAGATAATATATTAATACTAGTCTTATTCCTATAACTATACCTTATACTCCTCCTCTACTACCGCCGCTAATAATAGCGCTAATATTATAGGTTTAAGGGGTTCTAACTAGGTTATTATAGCGCGTATTTAGTCTTTAAGGGGTTATTTTAGTTAGGTTCCGATTTCTCTTTAGTATCTTTACGCTAGGTAGTTTCTCTCTTCCTCCTATATTATATAGTCTCTATATATAGGTCTTTATTAACTTTATAGTCTTTATAACTCTTTAGGAGCTTATTCGAGATAAGTTTCGCCCTTATATTCCTATTACCTTTTCTAAGGCTATCTATCTTTTATTAGTCTATTTAAGGATTTAAGCTCCTTACTAAACCTAGGGATAGCGTCTATTTTACTATTTAAGGCGTTATAAAGTATATTTATATAATATAATCTTCCTAACTTAATAGGTACGTTATAAGCTAATAATAGTAAGGTTCTTTATAAGTATACCTATACTCCTACGTATTTATCTTCCTTAATTAGCGAAGGATAGGTTTAGAAGGATAGGTTTAGGGTTTTTATAGAGTTA
>KZ108100.1:0-196223 GCA_002116305.1 Penicillium italicum | reverse complement strand
TTATTAAAGCTCTACGGCTAGTCTTAAGTACTAGTATTATTATTAGTAGTATTAGACTTATATAATAGTAAGGTTTTAAGGCTTTTTTTAAGGCCTCCCTTCGGTTTCTAACTATTTATAGGTCGATCCTTAGTTAGATAATAAAGCTAACGCTATTATTCTCGCTATAACCCCTACTACTCGTACGACTACTTTAAGGGCTTTTAGGAGTACTTAGAACGTTTTCGGATAACGTATTAATATTAGTCTCGTTCCTACGACTATACCTTACGCCCCTCCTCTACTACTACTACCGCTATTACTACTACCTCCTCCTCTACCGCTACTACTAATAATAGCGCTAATATTATAGGTTTAAGGGGTTCTAGCTAGGTTATTATAGCGTATACTTAGTCTTTAGGGGGTTATTTTAGTTAGGTTCCGATTTCTCTTTAGTATCTTCGCGCTAGGTAGTTTCTTTCTTCCTCCTATATTACGTAGTCTCTATATATAGGTCTTTATTAACTTTATAGTCTTTATAACCTTTTAGGAGGTTATTTAAGATAAGTTTCGTCCCTATATTCCTATTACCTTTTCTAAGGCTATCTATCCTTTATTAGTCTATTTAAGGATTCGAGCTCCTTACTAAACCTAGGGATAGCGTCTATTTCACTATTTAAGGTATTATAGAGTATATTTATATAATATAATCTTCCTAACTTAATAGGTATATTATAGGCTAATAATAGCGAGGTTCTCTATAAGTATACCTATACTCCTACGTATTTATCTTCCTCGATTAGCGAAGGATAGGTTTAGGGTTTTTATAGAGTTAGTAGGGCGTTTTACCCCTTTTTCGAATAGTACTAGGCTATCTACTAAGGGTTCTTCTAAGCCTTCTTTATAGGTAGTTATATATCCGTCAAATTCTCTTTTTCGAATATATCTAATACTATCGTTTCTTTAAGTATACTCTTTAGTTCCTAGGTATTTTCGCTATCTCTATAGCCCTACTAACGGACTAGGTATTATAGGCCTCTACCTCTCTTTCTTACCTTTAGGATCTTATCTATCTTAAACTTAAGCTCCCCTTCGACTTTAAGGGGATCTAAATACTCGCTTCGAATTAGGTTTCCCTTATAGAGTTCTAGTATCGAAATATATTACGTAGTATAAATATATTAGTATAGTAGTATTAGTAATAGTTAGTACGCTTACTAGCCGATCTTTCTTATGATTTAGAAGGGTCCTTTATAGCGGTTTTCTAGCTTCTTAAATAGGCGCTCTAAGTCTATATAGGTATTTCGAAGTAATACCTAATTGGTTATATAGAAAGATTTCTCTATCCTATTCTTATTTACGGCTTTTTTTATAATTTCTTTTATCCTTTATAGCTTCTTTAAGAGCTCTTCTCTTATTTCTACTAGCTTAGTCGTTTTAGCTTTTATATCTTAGTAGATCTCCTTATTATCGTCTTTAACACTAGAGCATAGTTCTAGCCTTATTTCTATTAAAGCCTTACTTAGTATTATCCCTAAGGCTAAGTATATTATAGTATTATATATAAACTACGTAAGGGGGATCTATCTTATCTAATCGTCTTAGTACTAGCTTATATAGTTCCTTAGATAGTACTTAATTAACTAATTCTATCTCTTAGTCTAGCTATCTATCTATAGGTAGTATATAGTAGATAATTACCTTCGAACTAATAGGTAGTAGTAGAAGCTAGACTAGAAAGCGCTAATAAAGAGGCTTCCTTAGTCACTAACTAGGTTTTCTAGTATTCTTAGTAGTAGTATAATCTTTATATATATTATAGCTACTAGTCCTTTTATAGTAATATCTTTTTTATAAGGGATATAGATTAAGTACTTCGTAAATAGGTATAGGTCTACTACTACTAAGATCGCGTTATATACCCTACCCTTCTACTTTAAGGGTAGTAAGCTAGTAATAAAGTCTATACTTATCTATTATAGCGGCCTTTCTAATACTAGTAATAGTTCTAATAGTCTATATAGTTTATATCTATATACTATATTCCTCTAATAGATATTATATTCTTCTATATACTTAGTGATCTCTTAGTTTATATTATACTAGAGATACTTACTACGAATCCTCTTAAGGGTTCGTTTCTTCCTATAGTATCCTACTTAGGGATTACTATAGTAAGTTCGTATAATTTTATACGTTACTATAGGATCTCTTAGTATATAGACTCTTCCGCTATATCTTAGTAGCCTATCTTCGATAGTTATTACCTATAGTATACTACTTAAGTATCTATTACTCCCGGCTTTATCTATCTCTTAGCGTTTCTCCTTTAAAAAGTAGTCCTACCTTTAGATCCGCTTAAGAAGTTATACTATAGACTTAGTAGAAATATCTTTTAGTACTATTTCTCCTACAAAGCTAACTACTACTTCTACTTAGGTAATATACCGTTCTAGACTATTATTATCACTAATAACCTAGTACTTATCTACTAGCTTCTACTCTATATAGGTTTCTCTAAGGGTATCTTTATACTCCTTAAGGGTAGTTACGACCTTTCTCTATACCTAGGATTCTTTATCTCTAGGGCTTTTATCCTACTCTTCGGACTCTAGCCTCTCTATACCTATAATACCCTTAGTCTTAGGGTTTAGTATAGCTTATACTTTAGTAATAACGTTTAATTAAATCGTTTCTACCTTCTTTACTTCCTTTATAAAGGGGCCTTTTAGTAAGCTTTACCTAATTCTTAAGAATAGCTTATCCTCTATTAGGTCTACTAACTCTATCTCTTTTACTTCTTTAGCGTAGTCGGACCTCCGACTTAGCGTATCGGCTAGGTTCTTAGAACCTACTTTATACTATATTATAAAGTCGAAAGATATAAGTCTTATTACCTATTATACCTATCTCCTACTAAGACTTTATAATATAAGATTTATAAATCCTTTTAGGTTTTTATAATCTAATAATATAAGAATATCCCTAGCTCCTTTAAGGTAGTATCTCTAGGTTTTAAATACCTCTATAATAGCTAATAGCTTACTATTATAGGTCTTATATCTTATTTCTAGCCTACTTAGCTTTCTTAAATAGAAAGCGATTAGATACTATTATCTATCTTCTTCTAGTTATAAGATAATTACTACTAATATAAATCTTAATACGTCTATTTCGATAAGGAGTTTTTAGCCTAGTTTAAAGTAGGTAAGAAGGGGAGTACTTATAAAGCACTACTTTAGGGTAGTAAATACCTCTCTTATTTCTTCTATAAAGATAAAGCCCTAAGTCTTCTTATTTATACCCTTCTTATATATATCTAGTCCTTTTACTAAGGTATTAAGAGGTATATATATCTTTAAGAATAATACTATAAATCTCCTATAGAAGTTTATATATCCTATAAATATCTAGATATTATAGATACTTTTTAGTTCTAGCTAATCTAGAATAGTCTTAATCTTCTTCCGATCTATTTCTACCCCTTTAGAGGTAACGATATAGCTAAGGAATTCTACCCTTTTAGTATAGAATACGTACTTTAATCTCTTTACGTATAACTTATATTATTAGAGTCTCTTTAGTACCTTTCTAATATACCCTATATAGGTCTTAACGTCTATTAAAAAGACTAGGATATTATCTAAGTAGATAACTATAAATATATCGATAAAGTCCGTAAGGGCTCTATTAATATAGCTCTAGAACGTTACTAGTATATTAGAAAGGCTAAATAGTATAACTCTATATTTATAGAGTCTATACCTTATATAAAAGGTAGTCTTCTATTTATCTCCTTACTTTATATAAAGCTAATAGTATATATCTATTAGGTCTAGCTATATAAATATTACCGCTCCTAAGAGGTAATCTAACGATTCTCTTATTAATAGTAGTAGATATCTATTTTTAATAGTGATTTTATTTAGACCTTAGTAGTTAATATATAGATAAAGGCCTCTATCTTTCTTTAGTATAAATAGTACTAGTACTTCTACTAGGCTTTTTAAAGGCTATATCTACCCCTTTTATAGGGCTATTATTAGATATTCCTTTAGCCTATAGTTACTCTTATAAAAGTAGGTATATAGCTTTCTATAGAGGTTATATATCTTTCTTAAGATAAATTATATAATCTATATCGGAGTATAATACTACTATTCCTACTTCTACTAGGTTAAATATATCTATAAAGTCCGCGTATTCTTCTAGTAGGCTATCTATTTATATAGCCGCTAATTATATAGTATCCTTTACTTCTAACCGGAGGTAGGTAAGGGTATATTATAAACCCTTAAGGAGCTCTTAGGCGTACTTTTAGGCTATAATCTTCTCTATCTCTACTCCTTAGTAGTTACTATAGTACTTCTATAAGGCTACTTTCTAATCTATAATAGGGTTTACGCTAGTTAACTAGTCAAATCCTAGGATTAAGTTATATCCTTATATATCTACTACTTCTATTATAAGGGTATAACTTCTTATCTCCCCTATACTATCTACTATACTAAGTTTTACTTCTCTTACCTTATAGGACTTAATCTCTTATCTATTAACGGCCTTAACTATTTATAGTAGGTATTAGGAGTCTTCTAGATACTCTTTTACCTATCTTTAGCTAATAAAAGATCTTTTTACTCTATAATCTATAAGGATATAGGTAGCGATATTCTCTAGTCCGATACCTATAAGTACCTCGTTTATAAGGGCTTTTAGGGTATACGTTTTAGATATAATAACTCCTAATATAGCTATAGCTTAAAGTGTTAGGATCTCTATTTTTTTATCTTATCTACGCTACTTCCTAGCTAGTTTAGCTCGTAGTTTAGCTTACTAGGTTTACTATAGAGACTATAATAGGTATCTTTCTTATAACCCAGTCTATTATAGTAATCATAAATAGGTAGGGGTTTCCTA
Source organism: Penicillium italicum (assembly GCA_002116305.1). Taxonomy (NCBI): domain Eukaryota; kingdom Fungi; phylum Ascomycota; class Eurotiomycetes; order Eurotiales; family Aspergillaceae; genus Penicillium; species Penicillium italicum. Next base: position 191,327 of record KZ108100.1, on the reverse strand, counting down.
TCCCTTTTAAACTTAGTATTCGAGTATTCTAGCTTCCCTATCTTCTTAGGTACCTTTTTATCCGAGTCCTATATCTTTAAGTACTATCGCTTTACGCGGTAGGTAGGCTTCTCTATCCTCTCTAGCTTAGAGTACTCTTACTTTAAACCTAGTTAAGCTTTCTTTATAGATTAGATATTAGATTTAAGGGACTAATACTACGCTAATAGGTCACTATAGGTATAGTCTAGATCTACTTCTACTTAGCGTTATTCTTCGATCTTCGACTTTTAGTTCTAGGCGTACCCCTATAATTAAGCGGTCCTTATAGGCTTCCTTAGTAGGGGGAATATATATATTCTTAGCTATCTAGTCTAGGTAGAGAGAGTACGTTATAACTAATTCTCCTAGCCTTTATATATATCTATACTATTACTCTTTAGCTTCTTAGTAGACGACTTAAGGGTTATCTACCATACTTTATATAAAGTAGGTAAACTCTAAGTATGTTTTAGGCACTCCTTCCTATATTATATAGGATTCCTATACTATCATTATATCTCCTTATAGTACTTCGAAGCCTTAGCTAATCTTTATAATATTATTTACGAAGTAGTAAGGGTATTATTAGAAGTAGTTATTAAGCTAGGCTTACTAGATCTTATACTCTTAGAATAACTTCTTAAAGTACTTACTAATACTAGATAGGTAGGTAGGATACTTTATACCTATAACCTAGTATCCTAACGGTACGTTAACTATTATTCTATTATCGTCCTCGGTATCGCTCGCGGAGAGGCCCCTTAGTAGGGTCTTTCTTAGTATAGAGTAGGTTAGTATTACCGTTATTATAGTGATCTTTGCGATATACTCCTCTATTTAGGATTATCTCTCTATTAACTCTATAAGCTCGGTAAGGCGGTATACTTAGGCTCTTATAGCCTTAAGTTCGTCTTCTTCTTACGTCGAAGGTACTATCTTTTAGACTACGCTAGTAGATAAAGCTTCTATAGTAGGCCTAGTAGGCTTTATAGGGTCGCTTTACCCTCTAGTAATCCTTACTAGGCCTCCCTACTCTCTCCTATATCCCTTCTTAGGGTTATTTAGTCCTTCGAGGTTAATATCGAAGTTGTCTTCTATGATATCGTCGTTAAGTCCTCGGCCTTACTCGGTTACTATACGGGTTCGGTATGCCGGTGCTATTATTACCCCTAACGGTCCGATCGAAAGATATAGAGAGTTCAGAATGTGAAGACCCTCCTATAGATAGGTCTTTATTTAATTGATCAGAGTGAAAGGAGTATTATATAATACAAATACTACTGCGAAGCATTGACACTAGTACTGCATATATTCAAACTGAACTCTAAGCCTTCTAACATTACTCTGAGTTCTACTAGTATAGTTGTGCGCGGGTAAGCGAGGTCACATGACTCTCCACCTCCGGTCTCTCGGTGGTATAGTTCTATACACCGGGTCCTGCGACCCTTCTAGTAAGACGTCGTGACAATATACTACCTTTCCTCCCTCTATTTCCTATACTAATTTCTAGTAAGATCCTATATCTAATCTAAATATTTACTAATTATAGGTCTTATATAATAATAGGTCTAGCCCCTATAGCCTATAATCCTACCGCTCTAACCCCTAATCTCCTAGTACCTTTACCTAGGTATAAGGTTATATATATAAAGCTAATACTACGTTTATTAGGCTTTAGGGGTTAGTTAATAGTAATATTAACCCTACTAGTAGATAGGATACTATACTCTAATAGCTAATTAAATACTATAAAGGGTATATTAGGACTAAAGCTAGATATAGATAGCCTATAACTCTATAGCCTAATACTAGAGATTAAGGTCTCGTATAGTATACTAGCTCTTATAGTAGTATTTTATAGTCTCCGTTTCTAGTTATAAGCCCCCTTTTTACCCGTTTCGTATATAGCGATAAAGGCCGTACCTTACTTACCTTAACTAGCTATAATATCTCTTTTATAACTAGTCGTATTAGAGGCTTATAGATTATAAGTATACGCCTATCGTATATAAATACCTTACTAATTTAGTCTTATAGATAGGAGTTTATTACTAAGTACGATAAGTATACTAATAAACGCTATCGTATAGGGAGCCTATACCTATTCCCGTTATATTCCTATATACTAGGGTATTTTAGTAGAGTATATAGGAACTATAAGTTCTAAGATTATAGATCTCGATACTCTGTACGAGATAATAATAGTACCCGGAATAGAATATAAAGGGTGGCTACTACTCTAGTTAAGATAATACCTCTATAGGGTTAGTTAGCGATTAGAACTAAATCCCGTCCTATTAAGATCGATAATAATAGCCCTAATGTTATTAAACTTAACTAAGTATACTTTCTTTCTTTTTTTTTTTCCCCTAATATAATACCCTCCCTAGTTGTACGGGGCCTATATACGATACCTAAGTAAAGCTTATACCTTTACGTGGTGTTTAGGATAAGTAACCATTAGGTGAAACCAAGTAAGCCAAAAAAAGTTAATAGAAATAGATCTATGGTATAACTATACTATGTAATTTTCTAGTATTATATGGTTCCATTAGCGGCGATTTGTAAGTTTCTGCATGGCAGAAACTCCATTGTCAAATTTGGTCCAAATCGGCTGCCGTAGATAGCGTCTAAAACCTGCCGTAGTTTACCTCCACCAACCAACTCGCACCTCCCTACCACCTCCATTCCATCTATCTAGTTGAATGAATCTATTAAATACAGAAAAAAAGAAGAAAAAAAGTACAACAGCGAGGATTCGCTGGTGGTCATCCACCTAACTACTAATAGACCTCCGCAAAACCCATAAATGGGCCCCTATCCGGGCCCAGAGCCCAAAACCCAGTATAGGTTGGGCCCGACTTCCAAAACCCAACCCAAACCCAGTGGGTTTGTTTTATGGGGGCCCATATGGGCCCCTATGAGAACCCATTATTTGCATAAATATGGTCTTGGCATTCATAAATATGCTGATTAATTCGTGTTTACTATGCGAACTTGGTAAACCTTCGAATTAGGCTTGGGTAGTAATTTGAATACTCAAAAATACTAGAGAGCTCTACATAATTTTATGAACTTGCCAAGAATTGGCCTATTTGCACTGTTTGGAGCCCATTGGGCCCCTATAGAAAACCTATGGGTTCTACCCTTGGGCCCAAAACCCATCTATGGGCCCGGCCTCGGACCCAAAACCCAACCCATTTACTGGGTTGAGTTGGGTTGGGTTTTGGGGCTAATGGGTTTTGCGGAGGTCTAACTACTAACCTACCAGTGTGTGGCTTAAGTGCGGTTGACCACGATGCGAATTTAGATTCGCCGGTAAGGTTTAAGACGAGCTCTAAGAGTTGAGGCTCCCGAAAAAAAGGGTTTGCCGCATACCAAGCAGATTGCCACATGAAATACGGGGCAAGGTGATGTTCTCAGCAACGGGGTGACGGGAATTACGACGAACAAGAGGGTATGTCGCGCCTCGCCAAGCTGCGTATCATCTCTTTTTTGCAACATTGTTATCGTTGATCAAGGCGGAGTGATGTGTAAGTGACGAGTTAGCCCAATTAGTAGGATCACTATGGACCTCGATCTCCCAGTGTGATATCAGCCCCACGAGGAGCAATGAGGTACATCTAGATTTGTGCTCCTTAGAGAAAATTTCTTCCTCGTCATTTTAACGTCGGGGCGACATGCTCGGAGCTCTCTGTTAGTTCGTAATTGAATAATCCCTGTCATCTTGTCTTTCTGCGGCTTGCGGTGCGGCTGCTACGGCTATTGCGGAACTAGCCAGCGTGGTGTCAGTGTCATTGTACAACAGATTTATCAATTTAAATTACCCTTTGACTGCGGGCTATTTCCGTAACGTTGGGGGTTCCCAGTTATTTTAATACAATTGTTCCAAGTCCTTTTTGCGTCAACGTTCAATGCAGTTGCGACCATTTTGAAGCCCCGACAAGCGAATAACGGCTGCGGCGGCGGCTGCGGCGACGCACAGGTTGCGTGGTTAATTGCATCGTGCTGCTCTGAGGACCCCAAGCGCCATTATCTCCGGGCGAATCAAATTTGAGGATCTGGTCAGATTAACTCGGAGATACGAGATGGAGAACAATTGTCCGAGATTTCTGAGTCCGATCATAGAAATAGAGAGAATTCAAGACCAAGTCTGAAATTGTATAAATGGGCATGCATTCGCTGCATCAGGGAGGAACAGTCAAACACTCACAAGCCCACACCAGCTCAAACAGATACAAATCCTCGACCATCACGTTCGACCACAATCGCAAGATTTGATAGACTCCAATCATCAGTTCTGACAGCTTGTTCAAAAATTGCCAAAATGACCAAGTACGCCAAAGACCAGCCTGCAGGCTTCAAGAATGCCATTGAGAGAATCGCCATTGTCGGTGTAAGTAAATCACTCACTAGCACCATGTATAGAACAACATTGACAAAAGCCCTTAGGCCGGAGGCACCATTGGATCGCACATCGTCGCTGCCCTCCTCAAGACCGGAAAACACACAGTCACGGCCCTGTCCCGCAAAGACAGCAGCAACAAACTCGCCGATGGCGTTCTCGTTGCCCCAGTTGACTACAATGACGAGGCCACCATTGTCGCTGCCCTTAAGGACCAGCAATTTTTGATTATCACTATGGCCCCCACCGCGCCCCGGGATACCCATAGCAAGCTCGTTCAGGCGGCCGCTAAGGCTGGCGTTCCCTACGTCATGCCTAACAGTTACGCCGGCGATACCGAGAACATTGAACTCGGACAGGCCACAATTCTAGGGCCTATGGACCAGGCTAACAGGGCCGAGATTGAGAGACTCGGAATGCAGTGGATCACTGTGTGTTGTGGGTTCTGGTACGATTACAGCCTAGCGGGCGGCGAGGCGCGCTTTGGGTTCGACTTTGACAAGCGTTCTATGACATTCTACGACGATGGCAACACCAAGACCTCGACGTCGACGTTGTCGCAGGTTGGACGCGCCGTGGCCAAAGTGCTAAGCCTTAAGGAGCTTCCCGAGGACGAAAACGACAAGAGTCTTACCGTGTTAGGGTACCTCAACAAGGGAGTGTACATTAAGAGCTTTGTGATCTGCCAAAAAGACATGTTTGAGAGCGTTAAGCGCGTCACCGGGACCACTGACGCCGACTGGACGATTACCCACGAGCCCTCCAAGAAGCGATACGAGGAAGGCTTGGCGCTGGTCAAAGTTGGTAACATGTCTGGTTTCAGCAAGCTGCTGTACGCCAGGACGCTTTACCCCGAAGGTTCGAGTGACTTCTCGGCCAAGGCGCAGAATGAGCTACTTGGATTGCCAGAGGAGAGTCTGGATGATGCTACCAAGTCTGGGGTTGATATGGTCAAGGACCTGCAGAGTCGTGTTGAGCGTATGGCCTCATAGACAACTTCATGTATAGTATTTGAATCAATTAATACAGAGACATTAACACGAGAATTAACTATCGAAATCTCATATTCTTCCATCTTGTTTTTGTGAAAACCAATTCCGACACGCGTAAGCCAGTTTATCTCACCGCCTCTTACTTCCGGCAGAACCGTTATCGCAAGTGCTATCAGCACGTCATCGTCATGGTACCGCCGGAACCTTCCCGACTAGATCGACCTCGGGACCCACCCCTCTGCCCAGTCACCGCCTTTTTGATTGGGCTAACCAGAATGTCTCACCCCTATTATCGCCGTCTCCAATTTTCCACACTGACTTCGTGTCAAACTGTTTAGTTCCGTTTAGGAAGGTGAAATAATCCACCAGTGGATGGAGCATATAGCACTCCGTAGTTGCTGTCGGTGGGACCAACGTTCTCCCTCCTAATTACTCCGTACTCCGTAGTAGGAAGTCATCGGCATAACTCGGGATAGCACGCTTGCTGCGCCCAGCAGTGTGTACCATCTACGATACAGATAGTGCTACGCTGCCGATGATCTCATTCTAATCTCGCGCTTCGAGGGTAGGGAGGGCGTCATTCAGGTACGACTACTTTTGCTTAATTAGTCAGGGACAATTCAAAAGCCTGGGCATGACGTCAAAGGTCAAAGGTGAAGGGGCGGAGTTTTCACAACTCCTTCACGTCAAAATTGTTTTTGTGAATTCCGGTCTCAAATAGATGAAAATTCGAGAGCGTCCTCTATTGGGATCTTAAATCTCGAATCAATGTCAGCATCGAGTCCCAGACCGGAAGTTCCAACAGCGTTTTTGTGATTCATCACAACTTTAGCAGTGAAACACCTTCGGAATCTCGGCTTTTGAAATGATCGGCCAATCACAATACTCATCTGCAAGGAAAAAAGTCCGACTATCAGGCCCCTTCCTTCCCGATGATCACGCTTCTTATGCATGGTCTCAATTAAAGGCTGTGCTAACGGATAACTCGGCGAACTACTCCTCCATATGAGATTGCGTGCCACCCAGGCTGCTTGGCCATGCAGGTAGGCCAACTACACTCGGGTACTTCCGCTGAATAAGCCGGAACCCTTGCCCAGGTGGAAGGTTCTCTCCCGCGTTCCAAGGTTCCTTTGTCGATCATGTGGATCTATAAAAGTATATTTCTAACAAGACTAGTACGGAGTCCGTGTTTAGTAAAGGTATCAACTTATACGCATATTGCATAACTCTGCATAACTAATTAGACTCGAACTCGAATTTCAAAGGACGATCCGACTACTCCGTAGTACTCCGTACCTACCATGACAGCTCGGGCGAGAACTAGGCTAATGCATGCACGCCACGGGTAATAGATCTGGTATTCTTTCAAATTCATACAACTAGTTAATTACCGAAGAAGCTAGGATATACGTACTATTAGTTGATTGATACTAATTATCGGTATTGGTATTACAAGCAAAAAAAACAACTATGTGCACATACATTAGCGTAGTTCTTGGCCGGGCCGATGTGGCAGGGTAATCTCAATATGCGCTTTTATCTTGGATCCACCATTTAGTGTTCTGTTTTTCCCGGGTTTCAATGCCCCGTTTTTTTACCATGTGTTGTTGCAACATTGACATTTTCAAAGTTATGCAAACTCTAAAGCCCTGCTCAAGTGACAAGAATCATTCCTCGGGGTGTGTATAAAGTCTACACACTTCTGCCTCTCATGTACTTTGATCACTTACCTTGAAAATACAAACCAACTCAATGGCACCTCAATCATTCAAAGTTATTGTCGTCGGCGGTGGCCCTGTCGGTCTGACCGCCGCCCACGCCCTTCATCACGCAGGCATTGACTTCACAGTCCTGGAATCCAGGAGTACTCCGGTTCTGGATTTAGGTGCCAGCATCGTTCTATCTTCGCCAAGTCTCAGAATCATGCATCAGTTCGGAATCCTAGAAAGGCTGTTGAAGATAGGAGGACCGCTGCAACACGCCCAATCTATGACGCGAGATGGACAAAAAATTGTGAGCTCTCAAGCTATCTTCGAAGTTATGACAAAAACGTAAGTCTTCTATGATGTATTAACAAGGAGGCCCCTCCACGGCTCTCATATATTCGTGAAAAGAGACTCACACACCTCTTATCAGCTTTGGAATTGCACCAGTCACATTTCATCGCGCCCATCTCGTCGAGACCCTGTACGAGACTTTGCCCGCCACAGCTAAGGATTGCTATCTTATGAATAAGAAAGTAGATTCCATTGTATCCGATGACACCGGAGTGCGTGTGACATGCACCGATGGAAGCACCTACGATGGATCCATTGTAATTGGGGCGGACGGCGTACACAGCAAGACGCGTCGAAACATGCGTGAACTAGCGCTAAAGGAAAACCCTCAGCGTGATTGGGATGCGGCTGTCCCCTTCCCGGCTCTGTACAGATGCATGTGGTGCAGCTTTCCTCGTGTCGGCGACTGTGGACAATCGACCGATACACAGTCCCCTGATATGTCAACCATGTTCCTAGTCGGCCGGGAGCGAGGATGGGTCTTTCTCTACGAGAGACTGCCTGAGGCGACGACATCGCGCGTGGACTACACCGAGGAAGATCGAAACGCCTATGCCGCCAAATTTGCTGATTTCCCGGTAACCGACAAACTGAAAGTCAAGGACGTATACGCGAATCGGCTGACCGAAGGAATGGCCAATCTGGAGGAAGGCATTCTGAAGCACTGGAGCTGGGGCAGGATTGTTTTGGCTGGGGATGCCTGTCATAAATATACGCCTAACGCGGGACGCGGGTTTATCAATGGGATCCAGGATGTGGTAGCTTTGTGCAACGGACTTCATGAGATGCTGGAAAAGAGATCTGACGACGATTTGCCGGATCTAGCCACACTGGGCAAGACGTTCGCAGACTATCAGCAGGAGCGATCAGCTGCTGTCAAGTTCGACGGGGACCAGTCGTATTACCTTTCCCGCAGGCATGCCTGGGCAAATTGGTTCTGGTGCTTCATCAGTTGCTACGTTCTGTCCTACGAGTGGCTTTTGATCTGGATTATGTCCTCACTTGCCGCCAAACAGCTTCGGAAATCGCTGGTCTTGAAGTATATTCATGTCGACGAACCATTCTTGGCATCAGTTCAGTGGGATCATCCATTGCGACACAAGAAGAGTGAATAGACACATGATGGGGCTCAGCAAAGCATTCCTAAACAACATTTTCTTACTCGACATGGAAAGCAAAGATAAATCGTGCTGTGCTTCGAATTTATAGCTACTACAAATATGGACATACTCTTCTTCACTAAGCACTTAGATTCTTCTTTTTTAAAACACCTCTAGAACATTCTAGACATAGATATTTATGACTTTTTTGACTGACTTTTGGCCTGATGAACCAGATGGAAGGAACTAGAGGCAGAATGCGACGAAAGGCTGAGCTCCCATATTCAAGAAGAGTACAATCTCTTCTCGTGAGTGTGCAATCCATGGACATTACCCTCTGTCTGCGCACTCGCGCTTCTCATCTCAAAGCGAACAGATCCCTTGTTCACCCCGTCACGCAGGGCATCAAGATTCTGGACACCGATATCCTGAAGAGAATGCTGCACACCAGCAACGAGGTAAGGGACAAACTGAGTAATGGAGCCACGATCAAGGACTGAGCCCGCAACACCCTGCGCAACCTTGACCTTATCATTCTCAGAGAAATACCGCGAAGCACCGGCGTTCTTGCCGCCGGCAGTCTTGCCCTTGTCCTCCATAACCGCAATACTGCCCATACCACGGAAGGCCTTGACCAACTGACCTTCACTGCTCACAAAGTACTCGCCAGGAGACTCAGCGGTGCCAGCAAGCAGGCTTCCCATCATAACTGCTGAGGCACCCAGCGCAAGTCCCTTCACGATATGACCGAGGTTCTGGACACCACCGTCGGCAATGGTAGGAACACCAAACCGCGCGGCAAAAGAAGACACGCTGCGCACGGCTGCAGCTTGAGGACGACCAGCGGCCATGACCTCCTGCGTGATGCACGCGGAGCCACTACCCATACCGATCCGTAGACCGTCGGCGCCGGCAGCAATCAACGCCGCGGCTTGCTCGCGGGTAACAATGTTGCCCCCGATAACGTCAATGTCGGGGAAGGTCTCCTTGATGTATTTGATCATGGCGATCTGGAATTTGCTGTTGCCCTGGCTGCTATCCACAACCACAATATCCAGACCGGCGTCAACCAGCTTCTGGAGACGGACCTTGTCCGCGTCGTGGGTGCTCACGGCCGCGGCGCAGAGGAGCTGCTTGGATGGAAGCTTTGATGCAAGAGGGTAGTGGATGTTCTTCATCAAGTCACTCCGGGAGAGCAGGGAAATCAGGGATCCGTCCTTGTCCACAATTGGCAGCTTGCCCTTCTTCGAGCTCCGGAGGACTTCGTTGGCTTCTGCCAGAGTGGTGCCTGCCGGTGCAGTGACGAGGTCTGTCGCCATAACAGCCGTGACTGCATCCTCGGGGCTCTTGTGGAACTGGATGTCTCTGCTGGTGACAATACCGAGAAGCTTCGAATGGAGGGTTCCCTTTTCTGTGAACGGAACAAGATAAGTGTCATTAAACAAAAAAAAAAGAAATCAAAAACCAAGAAGAAATCCAACTAACCAGTTACTGGGAACCCGCCGAATCCCCATTTGGTCTTCAGTTCCTTTGCCTCTGCGACTGTGGTCTCCGGAGACAGAACAATGGGGTCCTGGATGAAGCCATTTTCATAGCGTTTCACCTTCCTCACCATCTCGGCCTGCTCATCTGGTGGGCAGTTATTGTGGATAACACCCAGACCGCCCAGAAGAGCCATATGGATGGCCATGTTGTGTTCGGTCACGGTATCCATGGGAGAAGACAGCAGAGGGGCCTTGATGGTGAACCGCCGGGTAACTCTGGTTTCCAAAGATACATCCGATGCCGGGAAGGCTGTTTGTAAGATTAGAGATAACGGCCTATAAAACAAGGCTGATTGCCTTACTGATAGAACCGGGCAAAATGAGGAAGTCATTGTAGGTCAAGGCTCCATGACTATCCGAGTCGAGGAGAGTGTCAACGTGGAGTCCATCTGCAGAAGGATACTCCTTGAGAACCTCCAAAGCCTTTGTGTAATCCTGAATCTCGACCATGATGCGGGTAAAGCAACGAAGAATAAAAAAAAAACCTATATGTATTGGGAATGCGGGGATGATTCCCAAAGAAAGTCAGAGGGGCAGGGGAGGGAACTCCTTTTAACATGGCTCCGACAGTGGCACGCTTAGCGAAGGATCCTTCATTTGATAATAGATGCCCCACAATGAGACGCTTAATCCCTGCAATGTCTCAATTGCTATGAGCCTGGACACGTACCTAGGAACGGAGGACGGAGTTTTCCGTAATTAGCCTGGCCCAGAACTATATAACGCTAGCAGGGATTATAGAACTGACCAATCAATGAGAGTTCAGGGGCATTTATGGACTGTCGGTGTGGAGGTGGACGCGACGCAAGAGAAACGTCAAGACAAGCCTTGCCAGACTCAGCAATATTGGTTGTAGCGTTATATGGTTCTTCAGGTCTGCTATTCGTCCAATGCTAAGCCAATGCCTAATTTATACGGGGACTAAAGTCTATCACATACCAAATAAGGCCCCAGATTCTCCAAACATGAGTAGTGAAAATTTCCTCCGTAGATTGAAGGCAATTTACGGTCAACGGAATGTGCGGGCCAGTTGTGCGAGGCCACCCGCAATCTTTCGGCCCCACATAACAAACTTTTGAGCCCGGGGCTCTAAATTTGGGGGCCGATTTCAACTTCTAGGATGGTCTCCTTGAACTGGATTTTTATTTTCTAACTAATATTGTGCTCATCATTAACCCAACTATGGTTCTTACTGGCGACGTCGGTCACCTAGATGCCACGAACATGGAAGCCAGCAGCTTGTTCCAGCAGCTTGTTCTACAACGGCTCAGGTAGTTCCTATTTCCAAACTTTAATAGTATTAGACGATATATCAGGTTAAATGATTAGTGCCTTTGGGGAGACCGTGTCCATGAGCGGCAATAAAAGTAATTGCATCGGCTATACGGCCAGATGTAAATATCCCGATATTCGGCACCTTTGCTGTGGCTAGTGAACGCTTCGAAGTCCGGACGATACATTGCCGGCATGTTCGGCCAGGTATGGCCAGGTATGGCCAGGTATGGCCAGGTATTGAGGATAATCTTGAGCCTCTGCTGGCAGCCTTTTTGGAACATCGCTTGTGAATAAAAACATCGTTGTGCTGTAGGATTTCGCGCAAAGTTTGTTAGCTGATGGATTTTTTTGCCTGACTTCGCCGCGGCCTCTCGACGAACATCTGCCGGAGATATCATCTCCGGAACGGAACCATCAACAGGCCTAGAGAAAAACTGCAAAATCAATCTAGTTCATGTTGCCTGTACTAAAATTGGGACCATCACAGGAGGTTACATCAGGGCCAAAATAGTCGGTTTGTATTTTCGGCCTATATTCCATCTCTGGTCAGATAATCTGATGAAGCACACCTGTGTGTGGGGAATTAATGGAATCGTTGAAATATCACAGTAGTCGTTGTGGCAGTGGGACAATACTAGGACGCGACGCGATGAGTTTGCTGACTCTTTTAGGAAAGAAGAAACTATACAAATTGGATGAGTCGGAGCAAACAAACAGAGGCCATGCGACCTCCTTATTTGCCCATGATTAGCTATGCTGCTTCCCACTGGCTTACCCTGTCGCGTGGGTCGTTATCCTAACGAGTTCTGCAAGGTTGAACTTCACACAGCGACAAGAAATCTGTTCCATCTCATTCCAAAGCCAACGTCCCAATGTGTAGTGATAAAGGCTATCCGCATCACAGTCCAACGTGGAGATTCCTAGCATGGCAGGGGATGTATGCGACCGGGGCGGAAATATAGAAAGGGATGCGTCGGGCACAAGGTCCAACATCGAAATTTGACTAAGTGTTCAATTTGTGGAATGCTCGATGAAGTGATTTCAACTTTGCAAGCACGTCCCGTTCAGAAAGTATACATCCTTGTCGGGTGCAGTGACCAACTTGAATGCTTTCGTTCGCCCCTTTCTCTGTATCTGCCCCTTTGATGCCCGGTTAATGGGATATCCGAACATGCTAACAATTATCAGATAGAGATTTCCGGTCCACAGTTCTTCAATCACTATAATGCTTCCTGGGTAGCGTTCTAAACAAATAGTGATTCGATTTTTATTAATTTACTGCGCTTCAAAAGTAAGGACATCTGGCATGTACTTACTTTTTTCTTGTCAGGCTTCCCCACTAAACATCGTGCTAGAGGTAGATGCCAGGCCAAAATGACATCATTGCCCCAACTTGGACAATACATCTCAAAATAGCGTGGACTAATGTGCTAGAGCATGAACTAAAGCGATAGAGCGTGCTCTCTAATTGCTATTACTACATCAGAAGTTCAGAAACAATCAACAATGACCTATGCTTGTATGTACCTCGTATAGACTAAGAAGTGATCATCACTAAAGATGCCCGATTCAACATCTGTCCAGGTGAGCTCGTGGAGATCAATGCCTCAGTTATGAATCAATTCAGTTTACGTCCGAAGATCTCCCGGTTGGAACCTGATTGGCTAATTAGGATCCCCGTGGTTCCTAATTTCGTGATGCTGTTCCACCCTTGGAACCAGCAAGGATGACTTCATATGTGGGTTCCATGTCAATTTCCCCAAGTCTTCGTCTCAGCCTCTGACTTCCCCTCATACTTAGCATGGCAATCAAGTATGTACTATGTACCATATGTGTAAATCATAGCTATGTTGACCAACATACCTCAACTTCCAAGGGTCAACAACAATATTCCCAATAGATTTGCGGGATCTTCCAGCCAAGACTGCCCAGAGACATCATTACGTTAGGTTTGCTTAGGTCTGGTAAATTATTAGTGACCACCGAACGTCAGAATATTCCATAACCAAACTCCCAGGGCAGAAAAAAGAGTGCTCTGACGTCAGTACGTGTGGGGAATGCCAAGAGAAAGAACCTCTCGGGATGCCGTAGATCCCCGAACTCATAGGGCTTATTCTTTTTTTCTTTTTTCCTTTTTTTCTTTTAGATATATTCATGTATAGGAAATTAGGAAGATTGTAAATGTGAAAAATGTGATGATTTGAATTTACAGCAACGTGTAAAGCTTCCACTGCTTCTCATGTTCAATTCTAGCAACCATCATCTCAACATCTACTCTGTACTGCGTTATACGCCACGACCGGCGCCACTCCGCAGTATAGATCCACTATAAATCCGGTTTCAGTCGATGGAGTCCGAGTTCAAAAAAAAAAAAGTCTGCGCGTTCTCCGCACATACTCCGACATATAACACCTGGAGAAGGTCCACAAATCTTTCCCCTCTCATGCCCTTTGCTCCATCCCCCGCACACAAGGATGTCTCCCCCAGATCAAGATACCGAAGTTGTTCATAGCGAGAGTAGGCCCTTATCTTTCAATGGCACGGACAGTGACTACGACACGCCTGTCGATATCTCCGCCGCGATTGAAAAAAAAGACAGCGAACGTGCCGACGGAAAACGCGAGCTGAAGGAATCAGATTGCTATGAGATCCTAGGATACTGCTGGCCACGATGGAAGAAATGGACCTATCTGGCCGCCGTCGCGTTCGTTCAGGTTTCTATGAACTTCAACACTTCGGTCTATCCTGCTGCTGTCACAAACCTTTCTAAGGCATTCGACATTAGCGAACAACACGCTCGTACAGGTCAAATGGCCTACCTGGTTACTTATTCGATTGGTTGTGAGCTTTGGGCTCCTTGGTCCGAGGAGTTCGGTCGCTGGCCGATCCTCCAGCTCTCCATGTTCTTGATTAACATTTGGCAACTCCCTGCAGCCCTTGCCCCCAACTGGGGCAGTCTTGTTGTCGCTCGTGCATTGGTTGGTTTTTCCTTCGACAAGCTAGAATCTTGATAATTTGGTAAACTAACATGACATAGGGTGGTATCTCTACTGCTGGTGGTAGTGTCACTCTCGGTCTTATTGCCGACATCTACGAGCCCGAGACGCAACAATTTCCTCTCGCATTCATTGTTCTGTCCTCTTGTCTCGGTACCAGTATCGGTGGTGTGATTGGAGGACCAATTGCGCGATGTGAGCAATCCTTTTCTTTTTGCGAGGAACATCTACCGGCTTGCGACCTGAAACTAACACCAAAGTTTGATATTTAGTCCTTGATTGGCAATGGTTCTTCTGGATCCAACTCATCTTCGGAGGAGTCACCCAAATCATCATCTTTTTCATGCCCGAGAGCCGTTCGACCATTATCATGGACAGAGAAGCCAAGCGCCGCCGCAAGACTGGAGAAGACCCGAACATCTACGGACCCAACGAGATGAAGAGCCCCCGTATCTCCCTCAAGGAAGCCGGCAAGATCTGGGCGCGTCCATTCTACATGCTTCTCCGCGAGCCCATCGTCCTCTGTCTGTCCCTTCTGTCCGGTTTCTCCGATGCTCTAATCTTCATCTTCCTCGAGAGTTTCGCTGTCGTCTACAAGCAAGGATGGGGCTTCGGTACCCTCGCACAAGCGTGGGCGGTTATCCCCATCAACGCCGCCTACTTCATCGCCTACTTCAGCTACTTCCCGTGGTTCATGCGCGATCAAAAGCTCCGACTCAGACATGGCGATGCCGCCATCCCACCCGAGCGCCGTCTCAAGTGGCTGCTCTTCCTTGCGCCGCTCGAGCCCATCGGTCTATTTGGTTTCGCCTGGACATCCTTCGGCGAGTCGAGAAACATCCCCTGGATCGCATCCATGATTTTCTCCGGCTGTGTCGGCATCGCCAACTTCGCCATCTACCTATCTTCGGTTGATTACATGGTCGCTTCTTATGGTGTCTACTCGGCTTCTGCGACGGGTGGTAACGCTTTCGCGCGCGATCTTCTCGCTGGTATCTCAGCCATGTACGCGACCCCCATGTACACAAATATCGGTGACAAGTGGCATGTTGAGTATGCATCCACCATTCTGGCTTGTCTTTCTTGTCTGGTTGTGACGCCCATTTATGTGTTCTATTGGAAGGGACCTCAACTTCGCGCAAAGAGTAAATTCGCTTCTACGCTCGCTGCCGACAGAGAGCAGAACAATGGTCGACGTGTCAGCAAAATCAGTATGGAGCCTGAGTATTAAGAGCATTGATCCGGGCATGCTGTTGCTGTATTAGAAGTGCGTGAAATTATGCACATAGATCTGTTTTATGTTTGTTATGTATATATGACTCGTCATGGGTAGCTGAAGGACTTTTGATGACCTTGTTATTGACCGACTCATGACTGCGCTAGATAATGTTGGGGTTGGATTTTGTTCTATATCTCATTGCCAGCTGACTAGACAAGCTAGACTCAAAACAAATACCATTTTATTTCAACCTTGATATTTTTGGATATATCTTTCGTCCCTTACGGGTGACTTAGTGTGCCATCCGTCACATAACTCTCTCATTGGTTTGTATTGCGAGGCAGTAATTCAGATCCATCACTTTACAAGTATAATGTTAAATCTACAGTGTGCAGTTTTTTTGCGTCTACAATTGTATCGACTTACCTGCCATATGTATAATCTCTAAGTTGTAGGTGCATTCAATTGATACTTTATAGGTACGTGCTTCATAGTAATCAATCTATGGTGTTGAACTAGCTTTAAACTTGTTTCATTTATCCAAAAGTAGTAAAAAAAGACACCAAAAAAGACTACTAAAAAATATACTAAAAAATATACTAAAAAATATACTAAAAAATATACTAAAAAAGATACTAAAAAATGTACAAATTTCACGGTGTTAAACCATGAACTATACAAGGCTACTGACTACCTTTCTATCACTTCGTAGATACCCCGTTTCACACGAGTATCTAGTACTAGAGATTATTGATAACTCAGGTATGACCAGCCACCAACGGCTACCTACTGTGGTGACAGGGGTAAGGCATTATCCAATGAGAGAGTTATGTGCCGGGTGGCACATTTAGTCGCCCGTAGTCCCTCCCATATTTAAGACAAGATTTAACGAGGGAATTAAGAACAAAAAGTGCACTTGAAGTTATCTGCAGGTTGGTGGGGACTGACTCATGATGGATGTAGCAAAGATATGCACTATTCTATATCCACGCACTTCCCTTAAAATAAACACTGTTTAATCTGCCCCCCTTTTTCGCGCATACAACCTCCCAGACCACACCACCGCCAAAATGATCACAAGCACAATCGAAATAGCCGCGCCGCCTGCCAAAGTGCGCGAGATTGTATGTAGTAGCCCTAAGACCTGGATTCCTGGCGAACCAAGCTGACCAGTTATCGCCCCTAGCTCCTCAACTTCTCAGCATACCCGGAATGGCACACGGAATGGCTGAAGGGGATCGAGCTCAAGGACAGCACCAAACCCCCACAACTACTTTCCTTAGGAGACAAAATCGAAGTCAACATTGAGAACTTCAAATTTGTTGCTGAAGTCAGGGTAAGAATAACACTCTTCCCCGATCACAAGAAAACGAAAGAAAGAAAATGAAGCTGAAGACTTTCATGTCAACGTCAAAGGAGAATACCGAGAGCTTGTTTTCTTGGCAAGGCCCGCCCGTGTTTACCATTGCTGGTTTGCATAAATTCCATATCGAGCCGGCCAATGATGGTGCTTCCACTGTTTTCACCCAGTCGGAGGATCTCAAGGGTCTCCTTGCGTTCATTATGAGACCTTCTCTGCTTGGGAAGAAGATGCGTGCCCATTTCGAGATCTTCCACAGGGATCTTAAGGCCCGTGCTGAAATGGCCTGAGTTAAGGGGCTGGACTTGTTGCACACGCACTGTTGGCTGTTTTGTGCACGCACTTTTGGATTGGTTTTTGTTTGGCTCTGGGACATGGCCACAAAGGTTTATCTTGGTCATTGCTTTTGAGGGATGATAAATTTGGAACCTCGATGGAATAATGATGCTCATTATGATAGTGTCGCGTATGACGGGCTGTTTTGGTGATCAAGGCTCTTTGATACAAGTCGTGCACTGCCGAAAAAGATTGTCGAATGAGATTATATTTCATATAAACTCAACTCTACTGATGTATGGCGAGACTGACATCGAGATGTCTGCTGATCGTTCCGAGTTATCCATAAGATTGAAGATAGAATCCCAATGAGACCGAAAGACATCCTCACTCTGCGGTTTCTCCAACCACAAGACAGCCCTGATATGGACAAGGGCGTCACTAAAGTTTCCCAGTTGTAGAGCAGCGGCTATATCTCGTGTCCATTTCATGAACCACCGGTGATGAGCTGTGCCAGCTGAGGCTACCATCCCGACCGCAGCGAACCAAACATCAAGTGAATCATAGACACGAGGCGTTGACCCGAGATGCTCAAGATGCTCGATAAATCGAATGAGAATCGTGTTCAGTATGACTGCATGTGAATAATATGTTGGCCCCTGGGCAATGAACATGTAAAGTATGATTCCATCGCGAATGGATTCCGTCATCGGTGATAGCGGAGGTATTGTCGTGGCTGGAACAGATAGTAGGAGTCGATGAATGACAAAACAGGTTAGGTCGTGAAGTTGCGTGGCAGGGAAGGGTATATTGCGCGCTCGTTGGAAGATGTTGCGAAGACGATTGAAGACATTCTTAACCGCATAGTCTACTTCTATGGCGCTGATATCAAATAGCTGATTGTCAAGCGCGGTCGAGTCGAACTGCCATTCCGGGATGGGAGGGATGCCATCTCCAACACCAAAGTCATCTTGAGTCTCGAATTGAGGATGACCCATAATGAGCATTGATACCCTTTGAAACGTGTCAAAATTCGACCTTTGGGTAGCAAAGGGGTTGCCTTACCAGCTGACCATCCTCGCGGTAAGCGGGCTTGTCTGCCTCACTGCGTTGATGCCACCTCTCATATCAACCAGCTTTTTCAATCCGTTAACGTGCATTTCGCCAACCTTTGTATTTCCTTTCCCGAACTAAGAGTTTATTTAAATTAGCGATGGATTCGAATTATAAAACGGTAGGAAAAGAGGGTGCAAATGGCAGTATCTCACCTCGATGGTTGCCAAGGTGATGACTGAGTTCATAGTCCCATCTTGAACAGCTAATGACATATACTCAACCTTGCGTCGCAGTAAGGCCACCGAGTCTGCCATGAGAAGTTCGGAGGTCTGAAAGCCTTTCTGGGCCAACAACTCTTCGTCAAGACATGCCGTCTGTAGAGAGACGTGAAATAGTGCAGGATCACCTAGGGCAAGCGGCCACCAAGAGATCAAAAATGGATTTGAAGTCGCATTAAGGTCAAGAGGATAGTACTGGAAGGCGATTTTGTGGAGGACTAGATGGGTAAGCTAATCTTTCATCCACCAGGGCTGATTGGAGGACTACGTACAGCTGTAGATCAGACGTTGAACGTGTTCCCGGGGAAGTCTAGTCGGTGGATACGAATCAAAAGGATCAAGCGACCCGAATCTGTAGTTGGTTAAAGTGCCGGAACCATCTAGCGGGCTTGTTGATTTCCCTTTCTGCCATCCGGGTGTTGCCGGACCCGTCGAGGGTTCGTTTGCATAGGCGCACTCGACTTGTCGCTTGATGCAGCGGGAACAGCGTGGTGTGCGGAGATCACAGCTGGACTTTGATTTCGCACATGCAGCACAGGACCGGCGGAGAGATTGGCGCATCTTGAGAGGATATCGGTGGGCATCCAAAAGGAGGAGTGTGTTAGCTTTCGGAATAGCTCAAGCTGGAAGCCCACACCGCTTTTGAGACCAAGATGCAAATCAAAGAGTTGGAACGACACAAACGTGAGTCTTGACAGAAAGTCGGTTCAACATTGAACCTCCCGAGCGATTGTTCCGTTATATGTGGGCCTCAGGTTAACGTCCAGAGTTCAAATCCAAAGAGGACTAGACCCCGCCTCACCCCTGCTTGGCATCGGAGTCTAGTCCTAATCGGGTAAGTTGTATAATCAGTGGATATCAGCACAATATCATGCCATTACTAACTGCCTATTTTAAAGAAGATCAAGTTTGGCAAATTGCCCCTGTCATTTACCATCATGGACTCCAACATGGCTTTCGAGATAGCCAACATCTCCATCGCTCAGACTGAGATGCCACAGATATGGACTTCCAACCGTCCCGAGTTTCAAAGTCACTTGGTGGGTTACTTCGTGAGCTTGTCATTTTGGCAATACGCAGTGACTTTTATAATCGCCATATTAGTCTATGACCAAGGTAAGCAGGACCTTTAGGATAATAGGATTCTGCTGATGATCTTTGTAGTGATGTATATCAAAAGAAAAGGCTCTATAGCCGGGCCTCCGCTCAAGATTCCGCTCATGGGCCCATTTATACAAGCCCTGCACCCCAAGTTTGAAGGTTATCTTGCGCAGTGGGCGAGTGGACCACTTAGCTGTGTATCTGTCTTCCACAAGTAAACACCCGTGTCTATTGTGACTCCATCGAGCCCATGAAACTGTCTTAACCAACACAACTTGTTATAGATTCGTTGTTCTCGCCTCCGACAGAGACATCGCCCACAAAGTTTTCAAATCACCCACATACGCCGAGCCATGTATAGTACCGGTCGCAAAGGATATCCTAGGTCACAAAGCATGGGTTTTTCTCCAGGGCAGAGATCACACCGATTACCGCAGAGGATTAACCCCCCTATTTACTAACAGAGCCCTGGCTACTTACCTGCCGGTGCAAGAGAAGGTGTTGGCCGATTATTTCAACAAATTTATCGCCGCCAGCAAGGCGAATGAGGGACAGCCAATGGAATTCATGACCATGTTCCGGGAGATCAACTGTGCAATTTCATGCCGCACGTTCTTCGGTGATTATATCTCCCAAGCTGCGGTCAAGAAGATTGCAGACGACTTCTACCTTGCTACAGCTGCTCTTGAGCTAGTCAACGTGCCTCTGTCGATATACATTCCGTTTACCAAGCCCTGGCTTGGAAAGCGCACAGCCGACGCTGTGCATGCCGAATTTTCCAAATGCGCAGCTGCCTGCAAAGCAAACATGGCGAACGGCGCGACTCCAACCTGCATTGTTGACCACTGGGTGCTGCACATGATGGAATCCAAGCGCTACCGCGATAGAGTTGCTGCAGGCGAGACAGACGCTGAGAAGCCAACAAATATGATCCGCGAGTTCACGAACGAGGAGATCGGAGAGACGTTATTCACTTTCTTATTTGCCTCTCAGGATGCGTCGAGTAGTGCTACAACTTGGCTATTCCAAATCCTGGCGCAGCGACCCGACGTACTCGATAAATTGCGTCAAGAAAATCTTGTCGCTCGCGGTGGTGATAAAAACAAATCCTTCGATCTTCCCATGCTCGAGTCACTCACCTACACCAACGCAGTTATCAAGGAACTTTTGCGTCACCGTCCACCTGTGATTATGGTTCCATATCTCGCGACGAAGAACTTCCCTGTCACGCCAAACTATACCGTCCCCAAGGGCGCTATGATCATCCCATCCTGCTATCCGGCTTTGCATGATCCTAATGTTTACCCCAATCCTGATAACTTCGATCCTGAGCGTTGGATCTCCGGAGATGCTGAGTCCAAGACTAAGAATTGGCTAGTGTTCGGTGCGGGGCCACACGATTGCCTCGCAAGAAAATACGTGCCATTGTCTATGGCTGGTATGATTGGGAAAGCGGCGCTGGAGCTTGACTGGAAACATCATGCCACGGACAAATCAGAGGAGATTCGAGTTTTTGCTACACTGTTTCCAATGGTTGGTACCGCCATTAGAACATTCCCTGGTATTGTTCGCTAACTTTTGACGCAGGATGGGTGCCCGTTGGTGTTTACGAAGCGTTCATAGAGATTTTGTTAGCATTGATCGGGTTGAGTTCAGTTTCTACGTCCTAGACTATTTCACGGTGGAATTTTGTCGTTCGTGAAGGCGGTTCTAGGAATCTCAACTTATACGGTCGGGTTCATCATGTTGGTATATTTTCTTTCTCGGTTCATCATAAAAATACAAATCTCGCATGCTTCCAAAAGATGCAATCATTCCAATTCTTGACTTACCTCATCATTCGTCAAGGATTCCCTTCCTTCGAAACCATGCGATTGATCTTTTCAACAAGCTCACGAGTCCCATAAGGCTTATGAATGATATCATCCATTCCAGCACCGATCATTTCCTGTTGTTGTTCGTCTCTAACATTTGCTGTGAGCCCCAGAATCGGAACATGTCCTCCAGTCTCCTTTTCAATCTCACGAATTGCTTTTGTGGCACAGTTGCCGTCCATCACAGGCATCTGCTGGTCCATGAGGATGCAGTCGAATGGGTCATTCTTATTTGCATCCACGGCTTCCTTCCCGTTGCTCGCTTCCGATATGTCAAACCCCAGTGTATTCAATTTGCGCGATATAATACGTCTGTTGATAACGTTATCCTCAACCAAGAGAATTCGCTGACCGTCGCCAGTTAGTTTCTCGTGATCATGATGAGACAAAGGATTTTGATTCGCCCATTTGATCTGTTCGTTCTCGACCTGGCGGGCTATATTGGGGGTGCGAATTGTGTCTTCATCCTTCGGGCCACCTGGCTGTGCCTCAAAGACGCTATCTTCAGCGGGGTTTTCCGGCATCTGGGGCTCTTCCGTGGCTTGATTGACACCGCTCAATTTATTTCCCATTGTTTGGATATCAATACAAAGCTTATCGATGGCAGAAACACCGAAACTCTCATCTCCTTTGGCACCTCCGTTGGTTGTTCTGCGCACTTTGAAAAAGAACCCAAAGGTACTTCCGTGAGACTTCTTGGAGCTTACGCCAATCTCACCCCCATGGAGGTGGCAGAGCTTCCTACACACGTTGAGACCAAGCCCAGAGCCACCATAGATACTCTCGGTTTTGGGGGTTGCTTGGTTGAAACGCTCGAAGAGCCGTTTCTGGGCCTCCTCAGTGACCCCAATTCCCGAGTCCTTGACAGCGACCATGATATATGCCACTTCGCCACTTCCCCATTCGGATTTGTTAGTCGCGTCTTGGCGGAGCGCGGTTTTGCCTGAATCGAAGAAGACTATATTTGGCGGGTACGAACTTGGACGCTCGATCGAAGCACCCACTGAGACTTGGATCGACCGCTGTCCCTCCGATTGGGCGGTGAATTTGATAGCGTTGGAGAGTATGTTGACGAGAACCTGACCCATCCGGTCTAGATCTGCCATGACCAAATCAATGCCACATTCGGCATAGGAAACATCGGCCTTGTATTCAAAATGTATTCTATGCTTTCGCAGCTCGGGCCTGAATATCGCCATCGGAATGGTGAGATGTCGCTGTGGCTGAACCTTTCGTGGTGACAGCGGCAGCATCGACGCGTCAAGTTTCGAAAAGGTGAGAACATCATTGACGATTTTCTTTTGATGCCTGATACATAGACTGATTGTTTCGGCTGCCTCGGTGATGTTCATGACTGAGATTTCGTCCGGCTTCTTGTTATAGACTGCCTCTTGGATGTCCTCCGTGCAATGGACAATCGCAGACAAAGGATTGCGAATTTCGTGACTGATCATATCGATGAATCGCTCTTGTTGCTTTTTGCGTTCCTGTGCCTCTTCCGCAGCCTGTCTCTGTAGGAGCTCTGCCTTTTTTTCCGGAGTGATATCTGCGATTGTACAGATGAACACGCCACCGTCATCTAGTCCAAAGCATTGTACATCTTTATCATCCAGCCGATCCAAAGTCATTACACACCATATGGAGTCCGGGTCGCGCGTGTGGTATTCGAGACGAAGCGGCTGTTTGGAGGTTGCGACCTCGCGATACCCAGTGGACACACGGTCGTAGTCGTCTGGATGGACCGAGCGTAGCCAACACTCGGAGAAGTTGACGCTAGGGTATGGGACAAGTTCTCGGAACCGACGATTCACTGAGACCAGTTCATATCGGTGGGTGAGGATGGCGACGCCGTTTGGTAAGATGTCGGCCAGCTGTTGTGCCGAGACATTTTGATTGAAAGTGAACGTCATCTATTTCTTCACGCCGAAGCGGCCTTCGTCCAATATCAACGGAGAAGACGTCGGACACTGATAGAAAATGTTTGATGACCGTCCAATTATGTGTTGCTCGCAAAAGATCCAGGTGGTGCGCATGGCAGATGAGGCTGAAGCGCGATCGTTGATCTCCTCGAGGTCTGCAATTTTGGGACTATAAGCCAGACATGTAGAGTCTTATATGGTTGCTTATATGAAATTGAGAAAAGGATATGACGATCCATAATATTGTACGTCATGGTGGGTTCCCCTTCGATCTACTTCCAAAGGGGAAGTATTCTCCAAGACACTGTGATTGGCAAAAGCCACCGGTGTCCACTGGGGGTTACCCTAGATGCTTGGCACTGACCCTGCATGCTGACGTCATCTGAACTTCAATAGCCGAGTTAGATGAGCCTCGGATATCTAAATGCTTTCAAGAGATCTATGTTGCTTTTTTCTGACTTATTCAAGGTTAGTTCGAAATGGATTTTGCTTTTAGGCTTCATTCATATCAAGAGGCTTGGGTTTGAAATGTCGGTGAATTATGCATAGTCCCTATTTAGCTTCACTGCGATATATCCTATAATCATTACAAGCGAGAAAGTAGAGTGAGGGGTTTGTACGAAGCCAAGTCCTTGCGCTTATGCAAAAGCGCTAATCAAATATATAATACTGATACCTAATGCGCGCGAATCATGTATAAGATGGTAAAATGCACATGTTGGTGAAGCACTTGCAGTCAAAATCTACATGTCAAGCGCCAGGACCGCGAATTTTATAGCATGGTAGTTTTGTGCCATCAAGGCTTTCGGAGACTAGATATTACAGTTGATTATTACGAATCATTAATGGCGGCCCAAGTGGTCAGAGCTTTTGCTTGACTGACGATCAGCTTGGCAATGCAGGAGAGAGTGTTTCTATTGCTCACCTTTGGCTTGGCAAAAGTTGTCCGAGGGTATAAGGGGTTCTTATATAGGCACCGCAGTTTATCCGTTATTGATCAATTATACGAGTCCAGCCAAAACACAAAGTAAGAAATTCTTTGTCAACAGCGATGTTATGTTATAGGATGCCTGGGGACAGCCGGTCCTACTTCATTAGAGAGGGATACTCTGTACGAAGCACAGAATAAGCAAGGTGCTAAAAGAAAAATCGAGGAATCTTTGAAATTTTGACAGCAGAGAAGACCGGAACCCCTCCTCGGGGAAAACGAGAGGTCTAGAAGACGGCCGGTGGGTGATATACGTGGGATGAGCTGCAGGGGCGGGAGAGTAAAAATCAGAACCGGCGTGGCGAATCTCAAATTTTGACAAGGCACCAAAAACATTAGAGATAAGAGATGTTTTTTATAAAGCAAAGACAAACTCAAACGTAAATTTCGTATGCCTCTTTTGTCCGAGCCCACATAACTTTAGAGAATGCCTAGTAGCCCTAAAAACATGAAGTTCGCGAACGAGCCCTACCGGGATCCCGTGGGTCTTGGCGTTCGGCCCGACAACGTTTGCCGCCTGCTTTTTGAAGATTGAATATTTCAAGCCGATAGCCATTATCAAGACACCGTTGATGCGTTGTCTCTACAATCGGTGCGCAGTAGGGCCAAGCAGCATATGCATTGCTTTATCAGAGCCAAATTTTAATCATAACATGTGATCCTATACTATCTCGCATGTGCGAATGACAGGGCCAGTGATTGCCCCTCCCCACTCCTCGTGGGTTCCTCGTGGGTCTTCTATCTCAAATAGGTAACCCGAGAGAACATGCTCCAGTGTAGGATCTTGCTCGAAAGAGTAATCCGAAAGGCCTCACTCCACTTTTTAAACTGGATCGATTGAAGATTTTGATTTTTAGTTTGATAGTAAATCGTATATTAGTATGAAAGTAGGTGCCAGTGCTACCCTGGCCATCCGTTTTCATATTCATTCTACTTTCACAATCATAATGGGCATTGTTGACTATTTCAGTCGACCGCGTGGCCATCAGGCACATGGTGGTGATGAAACACCTACCATGGAACCCCCAAAAGTAATCGAGCCTAATATAATCTCTAGTCCAGACTTTTCGGGCGCTGCAACACCTGCGCACATGCTTCCTTCCCCGGCTGGAAGTGAGGATGCTCTTATTTTCGAGAAGATCCCGCATCAGTTCGGCCGCCTGGGTTCCTGGAAAGGGTCTTTGATTTTGCTTGTCACCTCCGGATCTCAGTTTCTAGACAATGTCTTCATGACAAGCGCCAACATTGCCCTGTCATCAATTCAACAGGACTTCGATGTGTCTAGTACTAATTTGCAATGGATGATTTCTGCGTACACCCTCTCGTTTGGTGGCTTCCTTTTGCTAGCCGGTGCTTTGTCTGATCGGTATGACTCCTTCTCCCATTGTCTTAAGACTTGACACAAGGCTAACCTCTACAGCTATGGAAGAAAGAAGATTCTGTGCCTAGGTCTTGCCTGGCTTTCTGTGTGGACACTAGCCATTGGATTCGGGCAGTCGTTTATTCAGCTTACGGTGTTCCGTGGCATTCAAGGCATTGGAGCTGCGATGACTGTGCCATCTGCTATTGGAATCATCAGCTCCTACTTCAGTGGTGTTGATCGCACCCGTGCACTGTCAATCTATGGAGCCTCGGGTACTCTCGGATTCTGTACCGGTCTCATCTTTGGCGGTTTCTTGACCTCTTCGTTAGGCTGGAGATACATCTTCTATCTGATTGTCATTATTACTGGGTCCTTGGGAATCCTGGGCTTCATCGTCCTCCCAAGCGATGTTCCTTCCGAAACAAAGCACGAAAGAATGGACTATATTGGAGCAGTGATGTCTACAGCTGGTCTGATCCTGCTCCAATTCGTCCTGTCCAGTGGTGGAACCTACGGCTGGGACCAGCCGTTCATTATTGTGCTACTGATCTTGGCGATTGGTCTTCTCATTGGATTCACAATTCTTGAGAAATATGTCAGCAACCCTATCATGCCGCTTTCTTTGTGGAAGATTCGCAATTTCGCCGGTCTCTGGGTCATTGGTTTCAGTGAGTTGCCTGTTTCCTGATTCTGCTTCGGGCAATGCTAATTATAAATAGCTGGATATGGCACCTACCAAAACGTTATTTACTATATTGTCCTTATGGCACAGAAAGTAGACAAGCTTTCTGCTGGGGATACCGCCATTCGCTTCTTACCCATGGGGGCGATTGGCTTCATTGTTTCTCTCGGAACAGGAAAACTTCTCGAATTTATGAATGGAAAGCACCTCCTGATTGCTGGACTAGTTCTGGCTGTGGTCGCGCCCATCTCGAGTGCTTTGACTTCTAATCCCGAAGCAGGCTTGTATGTATCGCCATTTCCTTTTTGATAAAACTATTCTAACTGGCACAGTTGGCTCAATGTTCTCCCTACATCACTTATCAGTATCTCATCCGTTTCTTTCATCTTCGTCACAACGAGCACTGTGGTACTCACAAGTGTACCAGTCGAAGTCAAGAGTCTAGCTGGCGGAATGGTGAGTTTTTCTTTCCCTTCATTTACAACTTTTATATGCTAACATCCTAAACTAGCTCAACACTGCATTCCAAATCGGCTCTGGTGTTGCATTGGCTATCTCAGCGGCTGTTACTGATGCCGTCGACATCCAGCAAGGACACAGTCTCGCAGAGCAATATGCTACCGGTCTCTGGTGTTCTGTCGGCCTAGCCGGGCTAGGGTTGATAATCGGTTTGTTTGCGGTTCGGCACAAAGGCATCGGGCCTAAAGACAGATTGGGTGCCGGCCCAGTTGCTATCTAACGCCGTGTTACGACTTGTTTTCGGGGTTTCTCTTATAGATGGATAATAGATAGATAGACTTGTTGTTTCTCTTTTTTTTGACATTCATCTTTAATCATGATGGATTTAGCGTTTAGTTGGCACGACAGGGAAATGAAGGAGATAAATCCAAAGAGAGAGTTTAGTTCATGATATCAGAAGGCTCCCCCACAAGGATGTAGTTCTCGGCATACCCCCGCTTTGGGTCGAGTGTAGAAACTACCGCACCGTGAACTCCTAGAAATTTGCGTCGCAATAGGAATCGATATATTACTACAATTCAATATTGGAAATCTTACCTTCCTTGGTAGCAGTGCGAACATCACCGCCATGAATGGAACCGAGGAGCGAACCAAACGCGAGGGAACAGAGAACAGCACGACCCATGCCCCTCTGAACACATCTCAATCTGCTATCAGCAACCGTAAAAAGGTGCTCATCATCGGCGCTGGTGAGGCTTCTTCCTTTTATCGACCTGCATTTCGAAACCGGAAATTCCTAGCTAATAATTGGCATCTTATTAGGCTCGACAGGTCTCGCGCTAGCCCATGGATTGAAAAAGGTTGGAGGACCGTAATCATATCAAATATGCCCCACTAACAATACCGCAACACTTTAGGCCGGAATCCCTTTTGTGATTTTCGAAAAGGAAGAAGAAGAACCGACTAGCAAACGAAGCTGGAGTATGGGACTGCACTGGGGCTATGAACCGTTACAATACCTCGTGCCTGCAAACATTTTGGTTGGACTCAAGGAGGCACAGGTTAACCGGCATATCCCCATCACAGAAAATATGATGGCAGATCGCTCTTTGACTGTCGTGTTGCGGGCCCTTCCTTGCGCTTCGGTCCCTTTAATACCATCCAGGACTTCCATCGGCATTTACGCATGGGATTGGAATTTGATTCAAGGCTTGATCCTGAGCCTCAAGAACTTATAAATCAACACAGCAAATCTTGGCCTTTGGTATTTACTCACGGCGACCTCAGCAGCCTCAATATTCTTGTTCGCGGAGATGATGTCGTTGATATTATTGACTGGGAAACTGCCGGTTGGTATCCGTCGTATTGGGAATATGCTTCTGCCTACCAAGTCAAACCACAGAATTCTTTTTGGGTCAATGAGATTGACAGATTCCTACAGCCAATGCCCGAGGAGCTGGCGATGGAACGGATTCGACAAAAGTACTTTGGAGATGTTTAAGCGATCCTGAATTGTAACTCATGTATTAAAACGTCATC
The DNA here is from genome assembly GCA_002116305.1 of Penicillium italicum. Classification (NCBI taxonomy): domain Eukaryota; kingdom Fungi; phylum Ascomycota; class Eurotiomycetes; order Eurotiales; family Aspergillaceae; genus Penicillium; species Penicillium italicum. The sequence continues at coordinate 162,823 of KZ108100.1, read as the reverse complement.
TAATTGCAAGATATAGGTCCTTGATACACATAGAGATTGAGGGCGGTCAATTAATTGATTGTGGTCGAAGAAATAAAGGTGCCATTGAAGCCAAGCCATTGAGGCCTTTTGGTTAAGGCAACGAACACCCTTAGACCCACACCATGTCACGTGTACATATGCCAGATCCGCTGTGGTCCCTAACGAATGATAGGGCCTAATATATATACCGCTGCAGATATATACCGGCTGCAGGTGACAAACAGACGTTCTGTTTGTCCTTATGATCTTTTGGCCTAGCGGTTAAATGCTCTTATGTAATCACTTAGGTGTAGCGGCCTAAGTTACGGGCGACTAAGTATGGCATTCGTAAGTAAACCTGCGTTCCGGTAGGATTACACCGCATTTGGATGAACTCGGTCGCGATGCATCCATAGCAAGCTGTTCCCGGCGAAAAACGAAAAAAAAGTCGTCACAATGATTTTCGTGCTGCACAGTTCTCTTGGACTTCAATTATTCCGAGCTGGTGTGAATGACTTGATTCTCACCAATCCTAATTGTTGTTGACGCTGCTCATCATGATTGCCAGGAGAAAGGTCCTTCATATGGCCGCGGCGGCGGCTCTTACTGCATATCTCTTCTGCACAGTGCTTGTCAAGAGCTTTGGAGATAAAACTTGGTCCATCTCGCTTCCCGACCTCGACCTCTCTCGGAACTACATGGCCGATAGTGTCTTCGAACATATCCAGAACAACACTCTTGGGGTTAGAACTTGTCTACTGTCTTACAGACTTAATTACTGACTGTATATCAATCTTTAGTTTGAGCATATCTATGCGATCAGTATGAAAGAGCGGACCGACAAGCGCGATTTCTTGACACTAGCAGCCTCGGTATCGGGGTTCAAAGTGGAATGGCTTGATGGAGTGCGACCGGATGAACTAGCTCCCAAAGCCATGCCTGATGTACGCATTTCAGATCAAGAATCTCCAAATCATCTTCTCACGCTTTCTTAGGGACTGGACCCCTCACGGGTGAAGCCCACTGTTGTGGCATGTTGGCGTGCGCACATGAACGCATTGGTCAAGTACAGTCACACTTAATTTCCAGTATCCAGAGGCTATGCTGACGTGTTGATATCAAAAACAACAGTGTGATAAGTAAAGGCTATTCGACTGCTTTGATTTTGGAAGATGACGCAGACTGGGACGTGAGCCTTAAATCTCAGCTGGGGGAATTTGCGCGCGGGCTGCACGCTTTGCAAGGAACCAAATTTGTATCCAAGGAAGCTCCATACGGAATAAACTGGGATCTCCTCTGGATCGGCGGATGTGCCTCGGGTCCAAACGCCAACGAAACTAGCTTCTACGCTATCCCCATGGACCCCACAGTTCCGAGGGTCCACCACCGAGCCACCTGGGGCGGACCCACCGACAAGTGGAAGCAACAATATCCAGAATTGGCCGAGGACTCGACGCGATTTATCTATCGGGCTGACATGGGCTGCTGCATGTTTGGGTATGCAGTTACGACCAAGGGTGCCAGGAAAATCGTTTCCGCGCTTTCCATCGATCATTTGGATAAGCCGGTAGATGATGCCCTGAGCGAGCTGTGTGCGGGTGCTAATGGCCGTGACAAGATTGAATGCTGGGCCCCATTTCCCAACTTGATTGGTACCTATCGGAAGGCCGGCTCGGCTTCTCGGGATTCAGATATCGAGAGCAACAACGCGGCTGAATTTCACGAAGAGCTAGCCTGGAATATGGTATACAGTACCAGGCGTAATATCCACCAATTGGTTGCCGGCGGGGAAACTGTTTACTCGCAATGGAAGGATGAGGATGTGCCGTGGTCGAGTAAAGCGATTAAGCACAGGGAATTTGCTTACCCTAGCGGATATCTTGTCAATTAACCTTACCTCGGATTTCGAATTACTCGTCCTAGTTTATTTTATGCAAAATTATATAAAAATTCAGACCTCGGCATAATACCGCTGTTATTGCCCGGGTTAAGTCTTGTTAATGCTAAATGTGAGAGGGCATCTAAGATCTTGGCTGCCTAAATCATTTCAAGTCTCCTTGCTCCCCAAAGGAGTTGTGATAAAAGGTGTAGTTTCAATTTGTAAAAGCAAATGAGAGATTTAGATACATAATTATTGTAACCCAATTGTATAGTGTCATTCCATGTGGAATTCCTAATCCCTTGGCATTTGGGATTAAGTTTCGGGCTTTTTATGCTCCTTCAGGGTCGGCCCGGATAGGCTTTTGTCGGAGTGTTGTTTTTATCGAAGGGGTATATCTGTTCCTTCGTATCTTGTTTCTTTACCGACCCCAAAGTATTAACAACGGATGATTCGTGATCTGTATCATGCAACGGCCTTGCTTTCATTTTTAATACAGCTCCAAGATTCGCTTGCCAATAAATAACCATTTACGGAGTATTCCGTATGTTGTAACAAATTTAATATTCACTCCAGTGAGTTGGAGATGCCTAGGCCCTCATGTGGAAGCATTCCCCTTGCGTCGGCTCCTAGGTGCCATTTACTCCAGACTTTGATGTTTTCTTCAACAATTTTACCAAGCCGTTTGTCAATTCCTCATTTCCCCCTCCTGCTACTCTCCCTTTCTGTGCATTCTTGAGCCCTGTCACAAGGGCCTTTCCCGTTCTGTCTTTCTCTTCCCCTCCGAATATTGTCGACCTGGCCACTAGAAACCCTGGGTTCTAGAGCGAGCCGAGAAGAATGAGTCCAATAGCCTTGCATGTTGTTCTCTTTTGGATCATGTGGCTTAGAACATCCTACTTGGGTTCGGTGGAAATGAGAAGATAATGCACAAAACAATGGAATGCCTAGAGGGTGATACCAACGAGCCGAAATAACCGGGCCTCGACTGTCCTCAGTTCCTTTAAATCTCGGGGATTTCATCCAGTTGACAGCGTCTGACAAGTCTGATACACACAAGAAACCTCGTCGATCCTCGACCAGTGTCGATCCCAATACCGCCGATCTATTATATTTATATAACCCACCGATCCTCATCCACCACTACACATGCCGCGCTTCCTCGGCCTTCGGGGCAATAGCCTCAATATTGCAGCGATTCTGGGGGTTCTCATGCCTGGAATCCTCACAATAGGCTACAATGCATCACTCCTTGGGGGTGTCTTGACACTTAAGAACTTCGAAGAACATTTCCCCGAAATGAACATTGCCGCTGCCAATGATAAATCACATGCCTCAACAATCCAAGGCCTTGTCGTGGCCTCTTACACCATAGGAGGATTCTTCGGAACTCTGTCCTGTATATGGCTGGGGGACAGATATGGCCGCCGACGCACAATAATGGCAGGATCAATCGTCCAAGTCATTGGTGCTGTCTTGATGGCTAGCTCAGGCTCTCTCACTCAACTCACTACATCTCGAGTCATCGTTGGCTTAGGAACCGGTGTTCTACTGGCCACAATTCCTCTTTGGCAATCGGAGATATCACCTGCCAAAAAGCGTGGCGCTCATGTCGGTATGAAGGGAATATTCAGCGGTTTGGGGTGTGCCATTGCTCTTTTTCTCGACTTTGGAATGTCATTCACCAAAGGCAGCATCGCCTGGAGATTTCCTTTCGCTTTTGTGACGCTTCTTTCTATCGCGGTTTTGGTGTTTATCTATCTGTTACCAGAATCCCCCCGGTGGCTTATCCGACAAGGACGACTTTCAGAGGCTAGTGAGGTCCTGGCAGCTCTCGAAGACACATCTGTTGATGATGAAGCCGTGGAAGCGAAAATCAAGGATGTCCAAATATCCCTGGACTTGTTCGAGGAAAAGTCTCTTGGACAAATCTTTCACATGGGCCCCCAAAGGACTTTCCACCGAGCTATGATTGCTGCTTTGGCAATGTTGTTCTTGCAACTCACCGGCTCCACGGTCATCACCTTTTACAGTAAGTATCCCGAATCATCTACCCTTCATTTACATGGTGTATTGACCTATTCTGTGCACTTTTAGCAACCGCAATCTTCGAAAACAACCTTTCGCTCGGTAATTCAACATCTACAGTCCTGGCTGCAGTCTACCAGCTAGTCGGTCCTATTGGCGGGACCTTCTGTGTTTTCAAAATCGACGGACTCGGTCGTCGCGTATTGCTTCTTGGTAGCGCAATCGGAAATGTCGTCTGTCTGGCTTTAGTAGCTGGCCTCGGAACTCAAGCCGACAATCCACTTGCGATGCGCGGTGCTGTCTTCTTCATTTTCCTGTTTCATTTCAGCTACATCATTGGATTTGGCGCAATACCATATCTCTATGCCGCGGAGATTGCGCCTTTGCATCTACGCACGACTATCAACAGCTTTAGTATCAGCATATCTTGGGCGGTCAGCATCATACTCACTGCCGTCACACCCATTGCATTCAACAAGATGGGACAGACATACTTTGTCATTTTTGCCGGTTGCAATGCAGTGATGATCCCTGTTATCTATTACCTGTTTCCCGAGACCGCCGGGCGCAGTCTCGAGGAAATGGATGAGATCTTCACTCTCTCACAGAGTGCTTTAGATCCTGTCAGAATTGCTCGGCTTCTTCAGCAAGGACAATCAATTGACTTGTTGGAGAAGGAACTTGATCCAAACTTGAAGTGCCCGGAGCTTCAGCTTCGCGAGGTGTATTCGCCTTGATAATTTCCTTACATCTGTGGAGTCATCTGTGGAGTTATAAATTTGCATTTAATAAATGTTATGAACAAAAGATATATGATGTTGAGCATCGCACTTCATCCTGATTTAGTACTGAGGAGTTGAGGTCCTTTCACGCTAACGGTACACGTAGACGCTCCCGATGCAGCTCGCTTTCGCTTATAAAAAAGCTCAATCCTTACAAGGTAATATACAAGGTAGCTCCCAAGTCAAAGAAGATAAAATGCGAGTATTGATTATTGAAAACGCCAGGAAATATATAGGTGAACACACATGAAAACTAGAACAAACTAACCTAAAACAGAAAAGGCACAACGCACAACACACTCTCAATGCCAATAAATGGAATGGCCGCACCAGAGATCGCATTACAGATCACAAAAGATGGATGATAGGTACATTTAGGTGGTCGATCACCTTCACAGCATGGGCACAGACGTGATATGCAACTATGCTGCTTTCTTCTCCTTTCTTCAATCTCCGTTTCGGCTCGCAAGGTGATTGCCAATATAATCGTCCCTATCTCCTTTATCGCCGATTCATTCAAGGTATCCCATGGACCGTACTGGTGTGTTAAGAATAACGAAGGGTCTACCAAAGGCGAAGGTTTCTTATCGCTCAGGTATTTGAGATACAGTTCTGGCCATTCTTGGCAACCGGCACGAAGACCTGATGTCGGTCTTGGGATATCTGGAATCGCCTCTTATGGTGTGAGCAGTATTCATAGTCAACAGAAGAAAGGATAAATGTATACGAGGTGTCAGTGTGCTGGGCTAGGTCGTCATCGCTTCTGATCCAAGCGACCATTTGGGCGATCTCCTGTATCTGGCCAGATACGTAGACATTTTTGAAATCTTACAACGGGCCTAACCTCGAGAAGGACTCTAGTCTTTCCGCCAGGACTATCGAGATAGCCGTCCGCCCTTGCTTCAAACTGAGCGTTTTCAAATTTAGCGATAAATGGCTTTCTGCGGAAAGTCCTGTTTGGATATGTTTGGATGAGAGGGTTGTCTCTTCGTAGCCGCCTGATATTCTTGGCGCCTGGTCGCTCGGCAACTCATCTCATCACGTTCCCCATCACGTCGACTCTCCACCACTCTTTCCTCCACACACTAAGGTGTCTCCTACAAAAAGACCTACCTGGAACCCAGTTTTGCATCGTCCAATCCTACTACTCATCTCCAAACTATCCATCACAATACAATTTCAAAGTCTCTCATCTACGAAAACATGTCTTCAAAAAATGAAGTCCACGAAACGGATGAGCACCTAGAGCAGCGCTGGTTCTTGATAGAGCTTGAGAAAGCCATACAGGCCCTTGATGTGCACAAACTTGACGCGACATATCTTGAGAAATTCAACGTCAACCTCTGCCATCTGAGTCTCGATCAAAACTCAGAGCTCAAGCCCCTCTTTTTCGCGCCAAGACCCAACCTCCCGCAACCCAGTGATGAGATACTCGACGAAGTCTGTTTAGTCGGGGATCCTGAACAGTGTTTTACAGACCCGTACGCTCGTGCACATGCTATTCACGATGATTGGGACTCTTATGCTTTCCATCAAGTACGTGTCGCCTATGACGGGCTGTGGCGTTCGAAGCAGTAAGTCCACCGCTTTTTGGAACTATATCTCTCTTTCAGTTCGTCGTATCTCACACCAGTCGATAGACCTATCGATTACACCCCTTATAAGAGCCTATATGAGTATAGCTCTCCCGCATTCGGCGCTTTTCGCATGATGGATAGTGCTGGAAGGGAATTTCCACATTTCAAAGCAGTCATATACAATGACTTAGAGGCAGACGGTAACACTTGTTTCCGTGGAGAACTCTTGATCAGCATTCGCCTGATGTTAGGCCAATTGAGTAAATCGCGCTTGGCTCACCATCAAATAGCACCGGTATTTCTCTGTTCTCACTTTTTCCTACTCTATTATGTCTTTTAAAATTCCTAACAGAGCACTCTACAGGTTTTACTCCTCTCATTGGCGGGAATGCGTGCGCGTTTATCAGAGTCCTATTTTGACGAAAAATCAAAATCCCTCATGATACGCTCTTCAGATCTTTACGAATTAAACAACAAGACATCGATATCAGAAGCGTTCAAGACCCTCACCGAGTATTTCCTCGGCTATCCAGCAGGGAATACACTCTAAGCTGGGGGATCTTCTTTTCTTTGGGTCGGGCAAGGTGTCAAATGGCTTAGATTTTGATCTTATTAGGTCCTGACGTTGGTGGAGCTGGTCTTTTGGGTTGGGTAAGGTGTCAAACGGCTTGGAGTTTGGTTGTATCTAATTGGATATTGATGTTAGCGAAGCTGGTCTTCAAAGCCATTGGCGCATTTTACGCAGTGATTTGTTTGGTATGTTTTACGAAGCGGTATAGGGGTCAGGCGTCAAACCCCAGTTTTGGAGGGGATGTGGATGCCTTAATGCCTGGGTTGCCACCGCTTTATACACCGCTCTATACAGTGTACTGTAAATTCTTAATACATCAACCTGCCGAAATGAAGCTTTTAGGACACCATAAAAATAAGGCATCTAAACATTCCTGGGCGGTTGCAAGTCCAAAAAATGAAGCCTTTTGCCACCATACAAATCAATGCATCTCCACATTCCTAGGCGGTTGCAAGTCCAAAAAATGAAGCCTTTTGCCACCATACAAATCGATGCATCTCCACATTTCTGGGTGGTTGCAAGTCCAAAAAAATGAAGCCTTTTGCCACCATACAAATCGATGCATCTCCAAAAGTGAACTTTCTCTCATTCTTACTAAGATACATCGATTTGTATGGTGACAAAAGGCTTCATTTTTTGGACTTGCAACCGCCTAGAAATGTCGAGATGTATTAATTTGTATGGTGGCAAAAATTTCATGTACCCTACCTAACAACACTGGGAGAAGCCAGGTACTTTGATTATTAAGGCATGTGTAATGGTAATTCTGGTATTTATATTTTTCTGCCGTTCAAAAACAAGGCATCAAGGCATCAAGGTCCTCTAAAACTGGGGTTTGACGCCTGACCCCTATACCGCTTCGTAGTATGTTTCATAGAACAAGTTTTTAAATTGAAATCACATAGTAGATCTTACTATTCGGATTTTATATCCGAGTAAACTCTTGTATTACCAACAGTCTTGTAACATGAGTGTTATAGCAGTGGATATAAAGTTTAGCTCTCCCACACATGTTAGTCCTTGGTAGGCCCACTATAACAGCACATTGAATTGAATCATTGGATCAGATAAAGAACCCAAGTGGAATTCTTGACTAACAGCGGAGTAGTGGAGGCTGTCAGTGTGATAGCAAGCCAAAGGTGGGGGTTCAATGATTTTCGCTGACGTTCGAGACATAGAATCGAAAAATAGGTTAATTTGGTAAAGAGAATCGAAGTCAGCTATTTAGCTATCCACATGATTACATTGAACATTCCTAATAGAGCAGATGGTTCTAATGGTTACACACTGGGCATAGGAGTATAATTACGTAGTGCCCCCAATCTGCAGGCAAACCACAAGACAGTTTGATCATCTTCAAGAGTGGGATAACTACTATCTTCCTTCCTCTCTACTCCATTTCACCTAACTTAACTTCAACTTATTAACCAATTATGCCTTTACCCGAATCTTGTATTAAGAAACGAAGACGAAATAGAACTGCTTTAGGCAAGCCAAAAGTGAGCAAAGCGCGATCCTGCGAGGCTTGTCGGCGCTTGAAAACACGATGCGAAACGGGAAACTCTGACCGATGTCATCGCTGCGATGTTCTCCGGTAGCAAGCAAGATTGAGAAATCGGGTTATTGAGCTTTCAAATCTGACCATTTCTAGGATTCAGTGCTCTTTCCAAGTCATCTCCCGCAGTCATTCCGAAACGCTGCTAGAGGCGGAGGTGGATTCTGTGACAAGCGGGGATGACTATCATACACGGTATACTCTCACGTGCTCAATTTGTTAGACTCGATTGATTGACTGATGGAGAATAGGCTCTGTGTGGTGGAAACCACCTTGAGTCAACTTCAAGCATCACTGTCCGTCCGCAGTGATAGCGACTGCCGGAATAGATCAGGGGTAAGCCTCAGATACCTACATTTTATCTTGAAATACAATTGATTGGATACCATAGACAACTTCATCAACTATTGAACGAACTGCACGCGACGCACCCATGAACCTTGTCCAAGAGATCCGACAGAACATTACTTTACATGAACAACCCTCGGCTAGTGATAATATCACCGAAGACATTATAATCAACAGTATAGTTTCCGAGGAACTTGCTATCGTGCTTCTTAAAGGGTGAGCACGATCTCAATAAAGTTCGTTTGGGACCTGTACCGAGATTGATTTTCCAGATTCTCAAAGTTATCCAACCGCTGGTTGTTCATGAGTACGGACCCCGTTCAGCTACGAACCAGATCGCCGCTCCTGTTTGGTACTTGTCTTCTGGCAGGTCTCCATATCACCCCCTCCTTACATGGGTCATCAACACATCAAGCTTTGTATCGTCATATTCACGGACTGCTGGGTCAGGCACATCTTACTTCCACTGCCTCGCTAGACACAATACAGTCTATGTTGATTTTCTCCATGTGGGACCTACGACCAACTTTGAGCCCTGATCATGGTAGCTCATGGCTTCTCAGTGGTACGGCGGCTATGCGGGTGATTATGACTACTCCATTTGGGCAGCTTCCAAACACAAGCGACGCCGATGGACGCGAGCGAGCCAAATCACAAGAAATAATGCGAACGTGGAACTTGATTTGCCTCTGCCAGTTACAGTGCGTTACAATAACCAACTTTGGATGCTTCCAATATCTATGCCAAGAATATCTAACACTGATCTCAGGTTCTCTGTAGGCTCTGGTCGTCCACCTATCATATCCAGCCAGTACTTTGACGAATGCAGTAAAGTCCTCGATTTTCCTTCATATAATGCACGCGACGAGCTTGTATTGGCTGGAGTCAGGTTATACCGACTCCTTTGGGAAATTATAAGCTCCAACGTGATACAAACTGGAAGTGCTGTTTGGCCCGAAATCGACAACCTACGAAAGTCCCAGGAGAGTATTTACAGTAAGAATTTTCTGATCGTGGTACCTAGATGGACACTAACTTTTTTACTAAAGAGCTTGATTCTTCTGAGCCACTACGGTTTGCATACTCCTGCACCTATCTGATTCTGGCACGTCGCACACTCCAACATATGAGCGAAACTCAGCCTGAGGAAATGAGCAACCCCAGAACTACACCAGAGGAATCAGCCCTCCCGCTAATTCAGTTTGCAATTAGCCAGTCGCATCAACTCTTGAACCTATTTGTCTCCATGTCAGATTTGACCACATATATCCACCCTGCTTACGAAAACGTGCTTTGTTCCTTTGCAATGGTGACACTAGCCGAGTTTGTGGCTCATTTAGATGACGTGAGTAGTTTGATCATTCTCATGGAACAAGCCGTCTCACATATTCAATGTGGAGGCAAAGCCGAGCCTGTGAGCCGGTGGTCTCTGAACATCATGAAACAACATGTTGCAGATAGGACTGAGCAAGAAGCGTGTGTGACTTCGATGGGGGAGAATAGCACAGGGACTTATATGCCGCAGTCAGTGCACAATGCTACTGAGCCCTGGGTTTGTAACGAATGGGGTATTGAGCAGGAGTTTCCATCGCTTGAAGACATGTTCTTTGGTAATGTGATTTGAATCGAGTTAAAACAAATATTGATATGCTCCGTGAATAGAATCCATACATTCCTATCAGCTCCATATATACGTTAAAAGAATCCCGGACATCAACTGGACTCTCTCAATCTGAGACCTGCCTGGCACTCCTTGGGCTTCTTCGAGAACCCTTCGTGTGACTCCATGATTGGCTGGTACAACGCGAACTCATATCGATGAAACAAAGTTCCAATAATCAGCTGCAGCTCCATAATGGCGACGTTCTGTCCAACACATGCCCGGGGTCCATATGAAAATGGATTGAAAGCAGTCTTTTGTCGTGTATTCAGGTTCAACCAGCGGTCAGGCTTGAATTCTTCGACATCGTCTCCCCAAATTTCCTTCATATGATGTATAGTGTACGAGGGCACTGAAAGTACTGTTCCAGGGGGAAAGTGGAAGCCATCAAAATCGACACCGGGGCTATGATCGGCGACTAAACGTGGCAGACCAATAGCAGAGGTAGAATGCAGTCGCATCGCTTCATCAATGCACCTTCGCAGGAATGGGAGATCTTTGATTTCAGAGTAAGATGCGATCCTCGCTTCCGGGTCAATCGCTTGGTCTAATTCCTCTTGTAGTCGGGGAATTATTGTGCCCGGCGCACTGCGTTCTCCATGCAGGATCCAGTAAAAGATCCCACAGGCCGTGTTGGATATTGTGTCAGAGCCAGCGATAAGCTGCGTCAGAGCCTCTGCAATGAGCTCATCCCGCTCCATTGGCCTTCCATTAGTATCCTTTGCTTGTAGCAAGCGCGAAAGGATATCGTTTCGCGAGTCGACCATTCCCTTCTCTGCGGCATCCAGTCGTGACCCGACAGCAGCGACAGCAATCCCCGTCAGGTTCTCCACGGCCGCTACGCCCTTGGTGAAAAATGGATCGGGAAGGTACCGAGCCCATGGACGCAGTGCTGGAAGAAGTCCCAATGTCGAAGACACTTCGCCTCTTCTGTTCAACACGTCAACTGCCGGTGTGTATGTAATGGGTCCTCCAGTCACGAGCTGCGTCTCAGTCTCGTCTTTGCCCTTATTTACCATTCCAAATGGTGAACCAAATGCCAGATCTCCGATAATATCAAAAGCAATGTAGCTGAACCAGGGCATTGCGTTGTATCGAGCAAATTCCTTCCCATTATGTTGTGGCTGAGAAGCCGCGATCCGATCCAGCTGGGTTATCCATCGCTGTAGGTTTTCCGCCATAAACGGCTCAAACTCAGCGACTGACCTGGGAGAGAAGGCATGAGATATAATCTTTCGCTTGCGTGTATGTTCGGCGCGGTCGCGAACATTGAACATGCCCGGTGTTCGCGCAATAAATGCTTCATAATAGTGACTAGACATCCATTGTTAGCACCAGTAAATTTCAATTTAGGCAAGAAATATGTCCTACTCTTTGAGGAACCCGTTTCCATGCCCATAAACAATATTCAATGCCCGTTCGTCGGCGATAGACACATGGTTGAAACCAATACGGACGACTTTGCCGTGTTTTCGATGCGCCGCGTCAACTGCCGCATATTTCTGGCCATGTCTGGCACTTAATCCGACCCATATGTTGCTAAATTTGGCAAAAAAAGGACCCGGTACTTGACTTAAGTGTCCGTATGAAACTAAATAGGGATATATGTAGTAGAGCCCGAGCCATACGGGGATGGCCACTGCCACGGCCCATGGCGAGAGCAAAAGGGATAAAAGAGCCATTTGATGAATCAATCAAAGATGAGTAGGCTAATAAAGTAGAGATCATTGCAATGCCTTCCTCTCTTTAAATAATACCAGCTGCACTCAACATTTCACATGTGCATTATCCGTCCGACGGAGTACAAGCAACACCGTCGGAGACGAGAGACCGATATGCAGCATCGATGCACAAGGTCCAAATGACTGGCAAATCATATACCCTGATAAAGTTTTGAATAACAAGAAATGTTAATAGAATTCAAGGACAGTTCATTGGTCAATTCTTCCAAAGTTGTTCTCGATGGTCGATGGATGGTCGACGCAATTCTCCGCTCTCACGGACTCTCTTTCTATCAACTCAATTCTATCCAAGCAAGTCTCCCATGTAGTCTCAACCCCGTCGACGCCGAAGGCCAGCCCAGTCTTGCATTGAGTGTTGCCGTCGCAAGATGCCCTGTGTCCAAAATAACCCTTGCACGCGCTGTGTCTCCGTCCACACACGGTATACCTACAAGCTTTACGGCGATCAACCTGGATCTCCCTGGCAGTCTCGAGAAGGCACCTTAGGACACTCAACACCGGGCACTCTCGCACCTTCCCTAGCTTGGCCTTGAACTCCCGCCTCGCGAGATATCAGATATGATGGTAACATTGTACCTGCAATCCTTCGAGTCAACACACCGGATACTTCATATACCTTCCTTTTGGGCTGATTACCAGAAAGATTGGAATGCTCCGCAAGCTACGCCTTAAATTTCTTCTCGTGACTGGTATATATTCCAGCCTGCACAAGCAGGAAAATACAGACATCGAATTCCGAAAAGCGGTTCATCGATGGGTGTACGCTGCTCAAGCATGGCTTTCTGTGCCACTAGAAAAAGACCGACTGAGTGTTTCCGCACTGCAAATCGACTGCCTCACTATTCTAGCTCGGCAAATTTTTTCAATCGGCGCTGATCTTGTGTGGACCTCCATGGGATCTCTCATGCACAAAGCTATGCAAATAAAACTATACCGAGAACACAAGAATTCTCTCAGGGACATCGAGGCGATTGCCCTGGGGAGTCTAGGTTTACCATTTGCATTTGCCGCTCTTGTAATGGTCGGAGGTGCGGTCCTAATTGTTGGACTTGGCTTCGTTGCAATCTACACGGGCCTCAGCTCTGTTGTTCGCTTCAAAAAATCTCCTGCAATCTCTTCTTCTTTTGATCTATGGCATTTAGAAGGAAAGTGGCAACAGAATACTGCTCTAATGCTATTGGAAGTGGGCTTGATTTAGAAGCAATTTTGAAACGAAACGTGGCTTTTGAGATATAGGCCACCATCTACAGGAACATGTAGTATTCGAAACTTTTGAGATACACTTAAACAAATGAGTTATATTGCAGTCAAGGGGGAAGAAGCACCTTCATGAGTTTTGTTGCTGTGCAGCATCATAATGGTAGTTTAGAAATATCAGAAGAAAATTATCGCATAGCCAAACATTAAAAAAAAAACACAACTATAGTGAGATCTGTCAGTGTTACCTCACTGTTCTTACCTCTTTTCCTATTTCCTTCTTTCAATCCTCCTCCATCGGTTCTCCGGTCCATTCGTTCTGCTCAAAGAACGCTTGCAAGGCAGCGCTATCGTTGTCCATAAGTCCCGCTTCGTTGAAGTTTTCGGAATCTAAAAGCCCAAGAAAGCCAGAATCATCGCCATCCCCTCCCTCTGGTTGTTGCCCGGCGTTATCGCCGCCCATGACTCTCAATTCTTCAAAGACTTCCGGGCCTAAAAGCGCGCGCAGGCCAGCATCGTCGTCATTCCCTTCCTGGGGTTGTTGTCCAGCGGGATCAGCGACCCAACCAAGACCAAAACCAGGGATAATGCCAGCAGCGGGGATAGTGGTAGTTCCGGGTGCTACTTCTAGCCTTCTTCTCCGAGCCGCTGGAGCATCCATCCCAGTCTCAATATCTGCTCCAGATTCTTCTCCGGCTTCTCCTCCAGCTTCCGCCGCCTTTTCCCTCTTTCGCTTGTTCTTGAGTTGTCTGTCGGCCGCATATCGGGCCTTCTGTTCTGTGGTGCGGCTAGAAACGATCGGGTTGCCAGGGTTGCCAGGGTTGTCACCCATATTTTCGGTGGGACGAGCTAATGCGGGCTGCTCAGCAGATAGGGCGCCACCTAAATAAGAGAGGAATGTTAGTAATCTGTCTCTCAACAATCGAATTGGGTCAGAAAGGATATCTTACCTTTTACAGGCCCGGACCGGATGATTATAGTCATATTTGGTCTGGGTAATGGTGAGCGTCTGTCACCTACAAGGGGATCAGGGGATGGATTTCGAAGTTTAGGCCAATGCTCACGGATAGTTCGCAAAAGTGAAGATGCAAGATTGAAGGAGGCCAGTCGTACCTCGCCAGCCTGTGGGTTAGCAATCAACGCAGGATCGATTTGATCTAGGGAGAGATGGTTTAGCCAGATTGTGTCCCCATCGGTCAGAAAGCCATCTTGGACGAGGTTTTCTCTAAACTGCTCGAATCTGATGTTGGCGATGTTGATCCAATCCCCCTCTGGGCATACATCCTGCGGGTTTCCTCTGTCAGTTAAAAAGTCAGCCATCCTAATTGCAATTGGCATTTCCGGGTGATCTGCTCGGATAATCTGGATATCGCCATTGGGCACCGCGTAGGGCTGAGTATAGTCGAACGTCTTCTGTTGCTGTGTTTTGCGCGCTGACTGTTGCTGTGCTGGTTGCTGTGTTGGCTGCTGTGTTGGCTGCTGTGTTGGCTGCTGTACTGTTTTTTGTGCTAATTGTAGCTGTGTCAGTTGATTCTGCCGTCTCTCAAAATCCTCTATCAACTCATGTTGGATACAATTGAGGTATTTATACAGTGCCCCAGCGAGAAGCTCGGCATTCGTGACATGGTTCCTAACAGCAGCTGGTACTCTATGCAGTCGACTGCGCCACTCAGATATAACTTTGTTGCGAGAATAACTCGATCGGAAAAGGTGGGTGATGGCTTTGCCATTGCTAGAAGCCTCAAGCGCCACGACATCAAAGACCTCTTGTGCTAAAACGTGGAGAGCCTGTTGGTCGTTGGGCCGATCTGATATGGCAAGACGCCTTATGACAAATTTATAGTCATAGTTGTGCGGCCAATTCTTGATCGTAGGTGGCTGTAGCGACATGTTAGCTTTGACAAATGATACTTGGTATGTTTTGAATGCTTGGATGCTTGGATGCTTGGATGCTTGGATGCTTGGATGCTTAGAAAATCGAGGGTCATGAGAGGAATCTATCCACCATTTAATACTCGAAAGGCTCTTTGTGACTGAAGATGAACTATTATGCATTGTGGCCTTGACTATCGATGTTTCAATATGCATTGTTGAGATTTTTGAAAGAGACAAAGAAACAAAGAACAGGACGCGGTGGTAGGCACGAAATTAGAGTCAAATAATAAGACTGTATGAGGGCGAGGTTTCGAGTTTCAACTTTATTAGAACAATGAGACCTTTGGGCTAAATATTGTCGCATTGTTGGGTCTGCCTGGTAGTGAGGTATTGTGGCGGATCTGGTTTGCTATGAATGCCATTGTGGCCATCGCCAACCCGCCACCTCATTCTAAAAATGGCGAAGTTTGATCACGACTTAAGTCAGTGTTCTAGACTCGATATTACAGACTGATTACGATTACACAGAGAACGAGTTTTAGAAGAGAAAAATCAGATGGCGTGGTGGATATTTGCGTTAACTAGAAAATATGAACAGAAAATTCTTAGATACGACCATCCCTGGCGACCAATCGCCAGCAGAACCCATAGAAGAGATGTAAATTGCTTGCAGATTTTCCTTGTTTTCGTGATTCGTTTTAATTGAATGTGTTTTTTTCAACATGTCAAGCATAGTCTTACGCAGAAACATAAGCTTGGCCAGCCGCGTTGAGACTGCTGCCAGAGAGCAAGTAGTTCTCGGCGCACATGAAGTAAGAGTAGCGAGTAACGCCAGTCTGCGAATCCAACCAAGGGAGAACCTCGTTAAGGAAAGCAGCAGTAGCAGCGGTGTCGGTAGAGCCGTTGATGTCAGCATTGAGAGCAAACTCGGTGATCCAGACCTCGGACAGGTTGTGCTTGGAAGCAGTGTTGACAGCGTTTGTGATGAAAGTCTTAAACTCGTCGGCAGTGTTGCCATACCAGTGAACGGCGAGACCGGAGATACCACAGCTGCTGCAGCTACCGATGAACGACTCGAACCAGTCGAGACCGACTCCGGGCTCGGTGGAGGAGGTTACGGCGGGAGAGATCAGCTTCGCCTTGCCGGACCACGGGGTGATGTAGGTCTGGTAGTAGGTAGCAGCATCCGAGGGGCTCATGTTAGCCTGGGAAGCCATGTCGGGTTCGTTGAATCCCAGAATGTGGCTGCTGCCGCTGGACAAAGCGGTCTCGATGGCGGTCACCCAGCCACCGAACATCTTGGGGCCCCAGAGCATAGGGACGAACTCGATGTTCGAGGGGAGCGAGCCAGAGAGGGAGCCGGCCCAGTTGTAGGCCCACGAGATGGTGCCACCACTGGTGAGAGCAGGCACGGTGGTGACATCGTTGTAGGCGGCACCGCGCTTGCTAGAGGTGGTGCGCTTGGCCTGCATGGGGGCAGCCATAGCTGAGGTGGCGACGAGGCCAGCAGTGAAAAGCTTGGTGAAGGAGACCATTTTGAATATAGCCAAAGGATAAGTCACGAAAGGAGTGGACTTGTTAAAAAAAAAAGGAGGGATAAAGAGAGAAACCTGTTCTCGACCTTTTGAAAAGGAATGTAGACTTGAAGGAAAGTGAGGCTCAGACCGTGCACGGCACAGGACTAGAATACCAGAAAATAAATGAAGGAAAGTTAGGTGGTTGGAGAGAGAAGAGAAGGACAAAGATCGAGGGAGGCGGAGGGTTTTAAATTCCCAGGCATCAGTGTGTCAAACCTACCAGCCTAACTCGCTGGCTGGAAGACATTCCATTTCTTCCATTTCTTCACGGTGGAGTACAGATAGGAATTGACTATTGGATGTTCGGCGGCCGAGGAGGCGGGTTCTACCTCATACCCATGCCTTTCTGTCCATAAAATCTCATTGGCGCGGGGGAAACCAGGGCTGGATCTAAATGGAGTCCATGGGCCGTTGACAGGAACTTCAGCCATGGTGATTGGCTTGAACCGAGCGTCTTTTCTTACATTTCTTACATTTACAATAACAATTCCCTTGCAAGGCGCTAATTGACACTAATTCTTTCAGTTCTTCGGTATCAAAAATGTTCGCATCTGGTCTAACTCCACAGCCAAGATAGCTAGGCCACTCCACAACAGCCTGGACCAAAATGGGGTTCGTTGCATCGAATATTGGCATAAGCTTGCAGTGACGGGACAATACACGTCTTGAGACTCTGTTCCAGGTGCCTACGACTTTGTCTTGACATTAATTGGCTTACCCCTGGTAGAATACAAAGGCATGCAATAAGAAACAAACCGGGGGATTTAAAGCCCAATGACAGAAATTAGGTCCAGGGGCATGAACGTACCACAGATGGCTTTGCATCATCCACTGGTTTGCCATGCTGTCGACCGCGCGGTTCCCTGGTTCCCGCTCAGGGGAACCGTTCTGATTGGTGCACCGTAGAAGCACTATCATCTGGGTCTTTGGATGACCTATCAGATCATTGTGTTATTGAACAGAACCTTAGGAACTTAACAAAAACACCAAACATTGCACTACATTAATTTAAGTTAGTTCCAAGTACGGAGTACTTCGTACTGATTGTGAGATGGTAAGACCGTAAGATTCAATAACTCAGATTCAAGAAAATAATACCCATCGATTCATCGATTCAGACATCACAATCTAAGGCGCGAACTGAGACTGACTAATATGACACATCGGCTATGAAAGCGCCACCACATCAAAACAGATGGATCGAATCGGCCACTCATAGTGACACCAAACCCCGATCGACACCATGTTTCACATGCAGCGGAAGATCCAGACCGTCCCTTTCACCGGTAACCCGGTATGTTCCTTACTTCTGGATCGACTGGCGTTGTTCTAGGGCCAGAAGAAAGAGGGGGCGTCTGAAACCAACCCCTCTTTAGTCCCCCCTGCCGATCTGCTGCCGAAAAACGGCCACGACAAGCCTTGCCGGACTACACGCCGGTGTTTCTTCCGGTTCATCGTATTTGGATTGGCGCCCCATTCGATGTTCTTCTCCTGTTGTTCCCCAGCAAAGGTGCATCCTAATTTTCTTTTTTGTCGGTCTTGTTTCTGGTGACTTTGTGCTACCTCTGAGTGATTTTCGAGTTGTAGTTGTCTCTCTTGGGATAATGACTGGGGATCAATGCTCTAATTCCTAGTTCTCCTATAGGCTGTTCAGGACGTAGCCGGCACACAGGTAAACCCTGCAGAATTCGGATGTCACAAGGTTCACATGCCAAGCAGATTCTGAAATATTTTGTCAAGCATATCATTCGGAGTGCCCTGTGGTACTAACTCTACTCCGTACGGGTTTCATTCATTCTTTGGTTTCATTGTACTCCCCCCGGACTAATAGTCGCCACTAGCAAGAATCACAAGGTCGCTATGAGATCAGACTTCAGTCACCTCCCGCCTCTGCAGCAAGGTCCCGGGCATAGTTCCGAGGCATATGCTGCTGGTATCTCCATTCCAGTGACCAAGACTAGGGTTCCTCTCATCTGAAGCAAACTAAATTCCACCGATCTCTTTGTGATCCCACTAACGTGGACCAGGACTCTAAATTTGCTGCCATTGAAGGCTACACGCTTTTTTTCGGACTTTTGATTCCCGGACTAATATATTATAATTATAAGAGTTTTCTCCGAGAAAAATAAAAAGAAATTATCACCGTATTCTTAGGTTGTTCTGGCCGCGTTGGCAAGTGATGTGGCTTGGCTCAATAGACTCGCTTCTGAGCCTGGTCCCACTTTCCGACGCTCTGCCCACGTCATCCTACTGTGTAGTCCTCCCTTGAGACATGCTGGCTTTGTACGGAGTACGGAGCACATATCTCAGAATCCCGGAAAAAGAATAGGAGAAATACGGAAGGTACATCACTCCTTACTAATCTCGTTCTTGGGGCCCAATATTGATCCTCTTGCTCAAACTGCCGCCTTGAGATCCCTACCTGTTTCGACTAGTCTCCGAACTCAACAATCAAGCAGCCTGAGTATCCAGTGCCATTTTTAGAATTTAACGCGTGGTCTTGGTCGCCAGATAATCATCGCACTGTGCATATACCGGAGACACCGGACGAGTCTATGACATGTTTAGGTAGCAATGGTTGCCGATACGATGGTGTCTTCAAATGGATGTCATTCATTGCATGAAGGAAGTATGAAACATAGATGCATGTCGTTTATATGACAAGTCTAACTCGTGTTACTATGGTGCATTCACCATAGGATATCCGCCATCACCATGCCTTCGATTTCTCGGATACAGAGGCGGGATGCGAGTCTCCTTGGTCTCATCATCAATGGTCCCGGACACGTTGCTATCATTGCTGATGCTAGTATCACTCCTGACACATCATCTCTGTTTATTTCGGACAACTATGCATACTCGGGGGCATCTTTTGCATTGCTAATCTCATTACACGCAAATTTCCTTCCTATGGGCATCAGGCCCTTTTCGTTACGGCCGTTCCGACATCTACAATGGCAGCAGCCTCCACGGCTGCCTAGGCATATTCCATTCTCTCCGCATGCGTGTCAGAGTTGCTGTGAGAAATTGTGTCCTTGGCAGCATATACTAAGTCTCTCATTACTTTACTAACCCTAGCCTGTTGTCTTCATCTTGTTCAACACTGGCTAAACAGGTACTCGAAATTGTACGTGCCTTGTAAGTATGTGCGATAAACGCAGGTCTATACTTCAGCTTCATTGATTGCCTACATTAAGAAGTAACGAGGAAATGCTCCTTGAAAATCCTAAGGGTAGTAGCCCCTAGGATTATACCGGGATCCTCAACCCAAGGCCATCACGAAGTGATCACGGCAGGTTAGTCCTGGAGTGAAATGTAACCAAACTCATTTGCAAGTATTACATTTCTTCCAGGCCGAACTTAATGTAATTTTTCATGAGAGAACTCAATTCGAAAATATCCTACAATTCCTACTTTTGAGGTTCCTGGATGCTAGTAGTCTCAGTGGTGGCGACGGACCCATTGCACAAGTGTATTTTCAACCTCGCCAACCATCAAATGCCTATATGTCAATTCAAGCATTCGACATACTAAAGCATCATATTTGCACAAGATATATATATAGCTCCCTTTTTATAAATAAAATACCACATCGAGCCACTCTCATCTAAACCTCCATCCAATCACACCGTAATCACTCCAAATGAAGCAGGCGGTGAACATCGATGATGTAAATTATTCCATCTCTCCGCATCCATCATCAGAACAGCTCCCCCAACCTTCAATTGCTATCTTTCAGAAACCCAATCCATACACCTTAATACAACAATGCTATCTCGAACAGCCCCTCGAGCTCTGCTCGCCTCCGTGCGCCCTTCCATTCGCACAACAGCCACCACTTCAACCCTGCTGCCCCGGGCTTGCGCCATCCGCCCCAGCTCCGCCTCACAGTTCACCCGCTCTTTCCAGTCGTCCCCGGCAATCCACAAAGGCATTCACCCAGAATCAGCAAACCCCCCAGCTCCAAACCCGCAGTCGGGTTCTGTCGCCGGAGCTGCTACTCACATCACTGAGCCCTCGCCGTTGACGCCGGAGGAGTACTACGAGTACGCGGAGCATTATTTCAACGTGCTGCAAAACGAACTGGAGAAGGCACAGGAAGAGGGGTCGGATGTCGAGGCTGAGTACAGTGTAGGGTTTCTCCTTTATTTTTTCCATACATTACATTTTGTCCGGTCTTCTTCATCTTCCTTCTATCTATTTCCCAGCCTACACAACGTCATTCTGTTCGCACGGCATATGAAATATGAAAGGTTACTAACACCACTCTTTTCCTCCAGGCTGGTGTTCTGAACATCTCCGTTCCCGCACTCGGTACCTTCGTACTCAACAAGCAACCACCCAACAAGCAGATCTGGCTCAGCTCGCCCATCTCCGGGCCAAAGCGGTACGATTGGATTGTCGAGGGTGATTATATGCACGAGAAGCAGGATTCGCGGCCTTTTGCTAATGGGCAGTGGATCTACCTGCGTGATGGGTCTAATCTGACCGATTTGTTGAACTCTGAGTTGACCTTGCGTTTGCCCAAGGATATCTACAGCGAGGTCATTGAGTGATTAAATCGTCTTACTGGGCTATCGATTACCTAGAAAGAAGAGGATCCTTGTCATTCCAGTTTTCATTTGGGATGTTTTTACATAGTGTAGTTTAGTGTCTATTTCTATGATGCGGTTACATTAAAATCTTTCGTGCGTTGTTCTTTCCCATAAATTTACTAATTGGAGGGACCTGAGCAATTTTTTTGAACAAAGTTGCGGGTATCATTTGAGTAAGATGCACTAGGTGGGTATAGAGTGATTGTCTGTAGCGAGAGCGCAATGCTAAGGCGGGGGGAAAGTTCTTCTCATCGCCAATTGGACAGGTGTATCAAAGTGTTGTTCTTTCTTTTTGAATGAACGCGACATGTACATAGCCAAAATACAATCTCAACCCGATGAATGAAGCGGTGTCTTGCCTGGCCAAGTGATATTGTCCGAGGGAGACAAAAATAGACGGAGCCTGGATCAACATTGAACATGTTGAGCGAGGTACAGCGGGTACCTCAGTGTGCGTCACCGCGACCAACAGCCCCCGGAGACTCCGAGTCACTTGGTGAGATGGGAAGATGAATGCATATAGACAACACTCGCAGCAGAACATGAAACATGCTCGCGCGATGCGTGGTTTGAAGTGAGGTCCGGTGGACAAAGCCGCCCGACTCGGCGAGGCGCGATATTTAGTTCATGACGAGCAGTTGCATCTCGCGGTGGAATGGCAAAGTATCCAATCAATCCCGCGAATCACTTCAGCCAAAATCATGAGAGTGGCTGCGAGGCGACTTCCAAAGCTCAGCAACATCCGTCTCCTCGGGCCGAGATTGACTCGATCCTTTCAAGGGAATCTTGCATAATCTCCTTTGTCTCCCGCTCAAGCCTGTACAGCCACCCCGCTCGTACTCTGCGTATCGGCTTTGGGAAGATCGGCCTGTGGATACCCCGCAGGGCGTATAATTAGCCAACGGACATGTAAAGCGACATGCGTCTGCTTGGATGTTAGGAAAATATACCAAGTCGAAGATAACCCGGATCATCAGACTACAACTCGGACACACGGCGATCTCTTCGCCGTCGCGCAAATCGTCGATTGCGATCTCAAAGCGGTCGCCACATGGGCAAGGATATGTGTAGATCTGAATATTTGGGTCGAAGGTCATGTCCTCGATCTCGATCTCATCGTAGATGTTCAGTCCGTCGTCGGCCATTTTGAAATAATTCTCAGAATGTTCAGGGAGAGATGTGGCGAATGAGTAGATCTTGTAGCGTTGACTCTTTCGGGCAGAAAAAGTTTGGCGCGGTCATGTGATGCGCGGGGTTAAGCCAGGGACATCCCCGGATTTAAGACTTGGGCGGTTTGATGAACTACAAACTCTCTCTCATCTTGAACGAACTTAAATACCTATATACATGCGAATATATAATCGGCATATTTCCATTCTGATTCAGAGTCTTGAATTCACCTGCCTCATACGATATCTGCCATTTCTAACTTATCATCTTCAAATACACCTCATGGACGTCGTACATCGTGTCAACGGCCATGACAGCTACAAGGCGGTCCCCAAAAACCATGCCACGTACAGTTGAGCTAAGCACACGCTCTTCGATAAGAACAATAACTCAAGCTTGCTCCTGTTGGCTCCAGCCCTGCGCAACCGCAAATTTCTCTACGGGCGTCAGCAGTTGCAAAGAAGAGGTTCGAGGCGAAAGAGACGGGGGCTTATGGGCAAAGAGCATGTATGCCCAGACATGTTAGATGCGGTATGGTCGATTCATGAGCAATTATTAATGAATGTACCAAGGGAAGTTCTCTATCTAGCCATCTCTGGTCCAGGTTTACGAAACCCTCCATCCAACTGTCCACCTGAACAGTTGTCTGCCCACCAAAATCGCGTGGGCGTTTCGGATACAATCTCCTAAGCCCCTTGGAAAGACAATGGCTTCTTCATCTCGAGACCCGTTGTGATCCTGGAACGCATTTCTACGTCCGAATGGCACACTCCCTCCGGACAAGTCGCCCAATTATTATACAAGTGGGCAACTACCACGGGCATCTACAGTGGCACCATACCGTGGCGATGCTTCAAGCTGCCAGGAAGACGAAAAGGTCGTCACTTTTGTTCTGAGGCCCAACAAGGGCCAGAACGAAGAGAAGGTATCGAGCGGAGACATCGATGTCATTTTGGCGAAGCTTCTCGGCGTCGAGAACCATTTCATGGGAGAATAGCGCGAGTCGCTGGGTTGTGGCCCTATGATTGTGCTTCTGGCTTGTCTAATACCAAACATAGATGAGCTTGCAGAAGGTGACAGCATGGATTTCCGCGATAGAGAGGTAGCAAACAGCGAGAGAATGATAATGAACTGGGACATCGAAATTCTTGCGCTCGGCCATTTGGCATTTTCTTCACGGCTTCTGTAAAAAGCAGGCTTGGACTATAAGGAATAAGTGAGATTAGCGTCCTGGGCTCTCCCGCATAACCCCAAGCAGGTGCCCTAGGGCTACCGGGGTCTACCAATCAACAGGTCTAGCACTGCTTCTGTTGAACCCTATCTTCATTATACTAGTTATTACTACTACCTGAGATATGTAGTCGTAGCTCACTTCTCTAATCGTGCAATTTCCATCTTTACTTCTTCAACCTCTCTCGCCAAAACCCCAAACCGACGAGCAATGTCCGCGAAAGACCCTTCATCCGCATCGATATCAGTAACCGGATCAGACACCTCCACATCACCATAAGCTCTCAGCTCCTGAATCGTCATCTTCCGGCGGTGCTGCAAGCGCTCCTTCGTCTGCCTCAGATGCTGTCTATACCGAGCAAGCGCAGCAAGCGTTTCCGGCGTATAGAGCGTAGCCGCAATCTCCAGTTTCGTAACCCTTTCCAAATCGTTAAAAGACCAATTCTACAAAAAAAAGATAACAGCGAGACTTGAAACCCGGGAAGGCAAAACATACTCTATTTTCCCCTCCACGCCCTGCGCAACAACAGCCAAATGCTCCGCCTTAGCTTTCGTCGCACGCGCCAGAGCCCCATGCTTCGCCCGCTCCAGAGTCACAACAGTGCGTTCTAGGACTCGCGCCCGCACGGCAACAACCTCCGCCGCTGTAGCAGCCATCTTCCGCCGAGCCACTGGCAGCTCAGACAGCTGTGTGTGGCGCAACGCACGCACCCGCGCCTGCAGCTGTGACGAGAGCGATGGGACTGGTGCCATCGAGGTCCGGACTCGACGGTCACGCGCTCGGGCGCGTGCGTTGTGGTTCGAGGGCTGTGTGGCGGAGGCGTCTGCGTCAGATGCGGTGGCTGCGTCTGCGTTTGCGGTTGATAAGGCACGCAGATCTTGAATGGCGGATGAGAGGGTTTTGGAGAGGGGTGAGATGAAGGATGGGATGTTGGTGTAGAATGCTTCGATGTCTGGTGCTAGGAGTGTGAGTGCTTCGTCTGGTTTCTTGGGTTCGGTTTCTGGCTTTGGGGTGATGGGTTCGATTGCGCTGGATGGGGTCTCTAGATATAGGGTTATTATAGCGAGGTTATCATGGCACTGGATGCAATACGTTCGTTAGGGTTATGGTTTGACCGAGTGGGTGGCCTGCAGTGGGGGGTGTGCTGACCTCCGCGGGAAGGTTGCTGTCTGGGGCGAAGGCCAATTGTCGGAGCATTTGCTCTTTGATTCGCTTTTTGGCGTTTTGGGTCTGGCATTTCTTCAGCTCCTGGTGATAGTGTCGTCAGAGGTCTATTCATGCTTGAGTCCCTTGGGTTTGTGCTGCGCAATAGCACATTGACGACTTACTTCCGCCACTGCTGTGCGGGCAGGGCTCGCGCTTTGTGTACGCGTTGAAGCATCTGGATTGAGGAGGGAGGTTGTCAAGTTCTCATATAGTCGTTTGAATAGAGGATTGTGCTCAAGAATAGAGGGATCGCAGGGAGGAATCATGTTGATGTTGCAAAGAAACTGGGAAAGTTCACCGCCGAAGAAGACCCGACGCGTCACGACCAATGACAGACATACGAAGGGAAAGAGAGGGTTCGCAATACAACATCTCGTACATTCAAACTACACACCTGATGGAAATTAAACACTTTCCTATTAAAAGTACATATTCATTTTGCATTTCCGCGTTTCTTTCGTAATCATACAAGTTGAAGCCAAAAGCTTTGGTTCACCTCTTCCAACCGCAACGTCGTCGGGGAAAATAGAGCAACCCCATCCACCCATCCTGGCTGTGAAACGAAACGGGAAAAAAGTGTACACTCAGGCATAGGGGAAGGGGAATTCAAGTGGTTAAGTGAATAAAATCCTGTTCGGCCAATCTTGAGCATGAGGTTTGTAGGTGGCAGTAGAAACCTTGCCGGGTGCAGGGGTATTCAAAATCAAAGTATGTACAGACGTTGCTGGCGGGGATTGGATGCGCATTGCAAGCAGCCCCGTCAGGATCAGTGGTGCGACTGAAAAAGAAAGATATGGCGAGAAATTGTTCAGATAGGCACTGGGGAAAAACGACGCTTAGAACGCAAGTCAGGGTGAAGAGCCATCCCGCGTGGGAGAAAACAGCAAGATTGAGTCGGAAAGGTATGTTTACTCCTCCTCGCTCTCTTCCTCGGACGAATCAGACTCATCTTCGCTACTTTCGTTGTGCTCAACCGAGGCCACTGGATCGGGAGAGTGAGCGCCACCCTGGAAACGAGAAAGGTTGTTCTGGAGCATGTTGATCTGAGCTTCCTGCTCGAACTTGCTCATTGGCTTGTTCTTCTTGGGTTTGGGAGGTGCCACGTTGCTGGTAGGCACATCGTCTTCGTCTTCATCATCCATGAGATTCGGCACGTGCTTCTTCACAAAGTTGAGCAACTTCAGCAAGACATCGTTAGGGAGCTCGTCAATGTCCAACTCAATTTCGGCCTCATCGGTACTCTGCGAAATTTAGATTAGAATTAGGTTTGTGTGTAAAAAAAACGCATAAATGTCTTACCTTGAGTTGGGGAACATTGTTCTGGATAATCTGGAGGGCTTGCTGCATCCTCTTATCAGGAAGACTACTGATGCCATTCGAGATGATCTGCTTCTCGTTGTAGGTGATGGCACGGGTTTTGCCAGGTTGAGAGATCTTGCTCTTCTTGTCTCTCTTTCCAGAGCTGATTTTCTTGGAATCCTTCTTGGCAAGCTTGGTCTTGCCAACCTTCTTGGAGGAAGGAGGTGTTTTCTTTTTCTTATTAGTAATAGCCTCGACCTGACGAGACATCTCAGCGATTTGCTTCTGAAGCAGGGTGAGTTTCTCGTCATCTTCTTCGCTCTCTTCGGCATCCTCGTCGCTATCTTCATCGGAAGAATCAGAGTTCTGCTCAGGATGGGGCTCATGCGCTTCGAGGTAGTCCGACTTGTGGGCCCACTTCGCATTGAAGATTTCTTCGGCGCGCTGGCCACAGATGTAGGTAGGGTCACCGGGAATATTGAAGCGGTAGCAATTCTTGAAAATGAGGCGGACATCGTTCTCGAACTCCTTCGCATTCTCGTACTGGCCGGTCTTGAGTTTGGATTGAGCAGTCGACAAATCCATTGGCTTCTTGATGACGCTGTGGTATGTGGGAATGTTCAAAGCAACGGGGTCCACGGGGTAATAGAAAGGCATCACCCAGCTGTAGTGCTTTTGCTTGTGCAGCTCATCCAAGACTTCTTGACAGAAGCGCAATTCCCATTGGAACTTCTTCTTCTTTGGCTTGGTAGAATAGGGAAGGTCACGCTTTGGGGGGTGAATGGACCGTTTGGGGCGACCGTCGGGGTTGGAAGAATCGCGGCGGATGACGGGCAGGCCTTCGGGTCCTAGCGCAAATGTCTGAGACTGGGGAGAAGCAGCCTTGGGCTGACTTGGCAGAGAAGTCCGATGCTCCCGGCGAGCAGCAGACGTCTTCTCGGTGTTCTTCTTTGGTTTCCTCTCTTCAACCTCTTCGGGCTTGGGAAGGTTAGTCATCTGTTTCTCGAAGGTTGCCTTCAGTTTTATCCCCTCTAGGGTGACCAGGTGGTCTGGGCCGTTAAAGATGGTCGTATTATTGACCATCAGTGCAAAGTCATCTGCGACTGCCTGGGGGGAAGAATATTGGTTGTTCTTGAGCTTCCTTTCCATGGTCCCTAGGTCCATTGGGTGGGTGACAATGGTGTGGTACTGAGGAATGTTCATTTTGACGGCATCCACAGGTTCCTTGAAGAAACGCGCATCGTGCATGCGCTTGAGGCTTGTGAGACTCTTTGAGATGAACTTATGTTGCATTTTGGTGAGCCCTGGTCCGCCACTAGTGCGAGGTGGCACAGCAACTGGGGAGTTGAATCCCGGTGTCTGAAAGTTAATAACCGAGTCATCGCCCTCGACCTTTGTCCTCTTGGGAGCTGGTTCTTCGCTGAGATCAGCATCCCGTTGTCTTGAAATTTTGGAAGGAGACGACGGGGCCTCTGATGCGTCCTTCATCTCCTGGTCAACAGGCTGCGGCGCGGTGAGCGCAGCTATGGGGGCCGGGGTAGGGTGATGAGGAAGGTTGGTTTTTCCAGCAGTCGAAACACCCTGAGGGGTATCGATGGCCATTGGCTCGGGTGTGTCATGAGGGCCATCTGTGGATGCAGGAAAGATGGGAGCGTGTACCGCAGCCTGCAGTGCAGATGAAACGACACTTTCGGCTGCAGCGTTGGCCAAGGCAGGAGTGGTAGATTCCTGGCCCTGCGGAGGGCTGGTCTTTCCTTCGGTCGGCTGTGTCTTCGCGGGTGGAGCAGATCCCGCAGCAGCTGGTGTCTTATTTTGGTTCATTTCTGCGGGGGTCTGATGATCAGGGGACTTGGGTGGTGAGGTGGCAACAGTTGTGCCATTGGTATTCGAAGACGCGATAGGAGTGTGGCCATTCAGAGCAGGCGATTCAACCTCGGTATCCGCGGGACCATCGCTTTTGGAATTCACTGCGACATTTTGCGCGCTGCGCACCAGTCAGATAAAGAACAGAGAAGATAGAAAGCTAATGCGCTTACCTAGTGAGTGCATAGTCAGATGCAGAGGGGCCAGTGGGCGATGGAGGCAATTGAGGCTTGTCCTCCTTGGTGACAGGAGGAACCTCGGGAGGCGGAGTCGCCATTGGGGTCGCGTTGGATAAGCAAGAATACAAGCTAGAGAAGAGAGGGAGTGTTGAAGATGTGAGAGTTATGGGAAGGTGTTTGAAAGCTAGTGATCAACTGAAAACACCCGTGGGCTCTCTCCGCAAAACAATCTTGCCACGTGCAAACAATCTCGAGTGAACAAACACTAGCAGCAACCAAGGTCACGTAGTATGGACTCAACGGTTGATGAGGTTTGATATCAAACGTGTGGGCGCGAATAAAACGCGACGGGCGGGAGTGGGGGAAGAGTGAGGTCAGAGATGATCGAGAGATAGGAAGAGTGGAGAATGCGATCGGAGACGAGGTAATTTATACTGCCAAGAAGGCGGTATAAAAGTGTTCACGTGACGTAGTAGAATTGGAGCCAGGTCTAGATGACTCGGATAAACCGAAATATGGAAGTTCCCCGGGGTATTTGCCTTTAAAATCAGGCAAATAGATAAAAGGGAATTTGTATTTAAAATGAAAAAAAAAATAAAAAAATAAAAAAATCGAAAAATAAAGTATTCGGGGATGAAGGCGGTTAAAAAGAAATGACGCGAAGACGCGTTTGTTATGTTGTAAGGCGGTCAGGAGAATAAAAATAGGAGAAACCAGGACGGAAGCAGAAAAATGGTCGGGAGGGGATGCCAGAATCCTTTAAGTACAAACGGCCGCCTTGCACTCTCCTCGTACCCAGTTCCACCAGCCACACTAGTCCTGATTCTCTCAACTTCTTATCCCTTGATTGGTTCTATACCCCTGGACCTTTTATTTTCCTTCTTTTCTTTTCTTTTCTTTACTTTCCTCTTTCCTTTCTATCGAGGTGAACATCTTATGATTAATAAAATTCATGTACCTTTTTTTTTCATTTTGCTTTCTTCTTCTCGCCTTTTCCTATGTAGGTTATATAAACCCTTCGAAGTCCAGTGCACGTATATCTCGGCTGACTCAAAGCCCTAGGGTTCTGGCTAAATCCGGGTTAGGCCGGACGTGATGGGGGTCTGAGTCACGTCACCACTCGAAATTCCACGTGACTATATCATGATGAGTACACGTATTATACATCGATAAGAAGTAACATAACATTTCTTATATGTACATTTTTGGCGCAAGGAACATGTTATAGGATCTTGAAACATCTACAGATGATAGAGTAGGCTAGTCACTACCTGGTTCTCCGCTAAGTGTCCTGCAAATTTCCAATCAGTCCTCCATACTTTGCTTTTACTACATCGATGGGCAGCTGCAACTTGACCCTTACAGGTTAGACAAATATGTGCATGTCACATGATTCGGGACCTGGGGACTTTTGACCTCGAAGATCTGTCCAATGGGAGTCCGTGTGCTTTGAAGTACACGGCATAATTTTTTAGTGCTGGACATTTTAGATGGGCTCTGATATGGCTACTATCCTGCTTCTCATACATATTTGAACTGATTTTGGGTCACACAATGAACTTGAAACTAGTTAGGACTTTCCATTGGTTTTGCAAAATAATGATTGAGGATGTCTGCAGGAAATGTATGTTAAAATGGCCTGCAAGTTTCTGGGTGATATATTTCTACTCAGGAAACGGATGCTGATATCAAAAACGCCCAAAACGGAGAAATGAATCGTGACTTTCAAAGTCTCAAAACCAAAAAGAAGCCGGAGCGAAATTGAAAAACAAAAGCTCCAAAAGCTTGACCAAAATGAATCAAAGATTTAGTAAGTTACCCCGGGGCCTATAGCTACATGTAGTTGGTGCTCTACTGACAATGAAGCATCACGGGATGATATGATTAGATAAGAACCTTTGACAGACTAAACCCATTTAGGACTAGCCCGTCAAGGCTCTACAGAACATTTTTTTTCCTGTCCGGATCAACTGCGAAACCACCAGCCTAAACCCCCATTTGTTTCCTTAGGGGCGGAAAAAATTAGAGTCTTATCGGAATCTTTGCCGTTTTTATTTTGGCCTGCTCTATTGATATTTATCTTCACACCACCATACCCTCGACTGCGAGAAAAAAAAAACGAAGATAAGAAAAAAAGTTACAGCCAAGATGGGAAAGAAGACGACTCGCCCATCCACCAAGGTCGCCTCGGCCGCCGCATCGCCGGCGTCGGGCCTGACATATGCCGGCAGCAAGTCGTCCATTCTGCGCGCTGCATTCTCCCCGTCAGAGTACCAATTGGCTCTGTTTGCGTCCGTAATCCAAGGCCTCGATGGCCAGCACATTCGCATTCACGACACACAGACAGGACGCCTCCAGTGTGAGCATGCTTTGGGGCCGAAGGAAACGGTGACCTCTTTGGACTGGGGATACTATGGTGGCTCAGGCAAGGGCCGTGACCAGTCGAAAAAGAAGCGCAAGCGCGGCTCCGATGTTAATGGGGCTGTTGATGGCCTGGATCAGGGCGATATCGTGGTTGCATTCGGCACAAACACATCGGATATCCGCATGTACTCGCCATCCGAAGATAAGGTGGTTGCCACCTTGACCGGCGCGCATGACAAGGGTATCAAGGACTTCAAGTTCACGGTCGATCGGCCCGGCCAGGAGGCCTGGAGTATCGGTGGTGACAATAAGCTTGTCCAGTGGGACCTGCGCACCGGACAAAGCACCAAGTAAGTTTGGATACTTGCTAGGCTATACCGAGCTCTTAACTAATGATACATAAGGACAATTCACCTCCCCGCATCCTCAGTCTTCACTGCTCTTTCCCGCCCTGTTCCCTCTAACCCTCCTCTTATCTGCGCTTCCCAGACCCCGTACTTAATAGATACCGAGAAGGCCGACGAGCCGGTTCAGTTCCCTGCCATGCGCAACCCTATCCACACCGTCATTTCGTCCTCTTCCGAGTCTGCTGGCGTGGGTGCATTCCTTGCCTCCGATGGTGACCGGTTCGTCAACGTCTTTGATGCTGCCACTCAGAAGCTCGTTCGCAACCTTGTCGCCGACCAGGAGGTCTCGTCGATTACCCTGCAAACCGATGGCGTTGCCGCCCCGGAGAAGCAAGTGCTTGCTGCAGTCACCGCAGATGGTAGCATCGAACTCTTCACGAAGCCATTTGTTCAGCCCCAAAGTGCGCCCTCCGCAAGTGCCAAGGCCAGCCGGAAACAGATGACCCAGAAAGCGAACGCAACCCTCAAAATCACCAACACCGACTCCTCGAACGCCTGCGTTCCCGTCGCGGCCATCTCCTTCCAAGGCCCTACCCTCGTGGTTGCATACACCGAGGGTGGTGTGATCCCAGTCTTTGAGCGTGTCAAGTTCCTCGACGAGAACACCGATGAGCTCTTGTTCACCGGAAGCAAGACCGTGGTGAAGACCAAGTCTGGCTCAGCACTTTCTTCCGTCACAGCGAATGGAGTTAAGAGCGCAGGAGAGACCCGTGTTGACGAGTCTCGCATGAATGTCGAGCAGGGTAACCTGGTCGATGATGATGTAGAGATGGAGGACTCACGACAAGACGCCTCCGACTCCGGCAGCGAGGAAGATTCCGATGACGAGGATAACAAGAAGTCCAAGGTTTCCAACGAGAAGAAGACAAAGCCCACCAAGCAAGTCGCAGTGACTGAGGACGTTGAGATGCAGAACGCATCCGATTCCGAGGAGGAAGAGGAAGAAGAAGAGGGCGCAGAGCCATCATTCGGAGAACTCCTACGCGCAAACGCAGGCCAGGAAGTCGATGTCGAGGCCGAGCTTGACGAGGACGTCCTCCTCGGCGCATTGGTTCCCGGCAAGCCCCAGGCTGCCGTGAAACAGATCCCCACTGGTGTTTCTCTTGCTACTGTCCTCACACAGTCGCTCAAGACCAACGACAACGGGATGCTCGAGTCCTGTTTCCACACTGGTGACACCTCTATCATCCGCACTACCATCCAGCGTCTCGACTCCTCTTTGGCCGCGACTCTGCTTCAAAAACTCGCTGAGCGTCTTGCCTCCCGGCCTGGTCGCTACGGCCACCTTCTCGTCTGGGTGCAGTGGACCTGCGTCGCTCACGGTGGCGCCCTGGCTGGCCACCCCGATCTCCTGAAGCGCATGACTTCCCTCTACAAGGTCATGGACCAGCGCTCTGCCAGCCTGCCATCCCTCCTGCTCCTTAAGGGCAAGCTTGACATGCTCGATGCCCAATTGGGACTGCGGCAATCTATCCGCGGTGGCGATGAGGGTATGGATAGCGAGGACGAGGATAATGTTATCTACGTTGAGGGCCAGGATGATCTCGAGGACAGTGAGACCGAGGCCAAGACGCCGCGGAAGTCAATACGCGACCAGGCGTACGATGAGGATGAGTCTATGATGAACGGCGTCGATGAGTCTGAAGATGAGGAGGATGATGGAAGTGACGACGAGGATGATGACGAAGAGCCTATTTTGGACATTGAGGCTGCTGAGTCTGTCGGTTCTTCCGATGCCGAGGAATCGCTCGAGGAGAACGAGGATGAGGACGACGATGAGGATAGTGATGGCTCCATGGTTGACTTCATTGCCGATACAGAAGACGACGAGTCTGACGATGCCGCTCAGCTGCAGCCCCCGCCATCAAAGAAGAGCAAGTCTTCTGCCTCTGTCGGCAAGAAGAGCAAGGGCGGCAGGAAATAAGCGTGTCTCTTTGAAGTTGTACGAATTAGAGATGGAAGAAGGAGGTAACGGTCTATAAAAGAACATATTTTATTTTTTCCTTCGATGCATACTATCGGGTCTGCATTTCATTTTTCTTTGTTTTATCTTTTGCGTTCGATATCTTGTGCCTCTACTGAGCGCCTCTGCGCTTCAATCAATATCTATTGAATTCCACCTTGGTATCTTCAAATCCTAATATCTCTCCTTCAGTAGCAATGACCATGCAGATCTGAACGTGTTTTTTTAGACGTCCTTCTTGATTGATACGAAGGCGTTAAAACGCATAACTCGTACTCCATACAGGCGGCATTTTTTATGTATACAACATACATAAACCAAAGGAATTATACCCGCAACTCCTTCCCCTGACAGGGACCCTCATGCAGGACCCGATGACCCGGCACCCCTTTCTCCCCGATGTGGATAACCACGGATGTCGTCCGCTCCTTCGAGGGATAAGTAGTGAAGTGACCCAATTCACTGACATCAGCAGTATCGAGGGCCAGGATGGCTCCATTCTTACCACCTTTAATCCAGGCCTCGGTTGTCGAGTTAGGGAGCGTGATATGCGCTAAGCCGGAGAGGAAGACCACCCATCTTATAGAGCGGATTAGCCCAGAATAGTGGGACTATACATCCCTAAATGGGTAAAAACAAAACAAAAAAAAAACCTGTAGAAAAGAACAACCCATTCGGAACGAATGATTCTGAAATAACAAAAGACATGTACGGAGTACTTTAAAAATAGTCCCCGGAAAGGAGAATATCACTTACTGCAAAGTAGGCGCGTTGTGTCTACCCCCATCAAACCCAGCCGGCAATACCGCGAACGACGCGTTCCCACCAATAGTCCCCAAATCCAGCGTGGCGGACCCGACCTGCCCGGGAAGATCGGAAGTTTCAAATCCCGGTTGGAGAGCCCAGCACTCTAAGGTGGAGCGATTATGGCGCGCGCCGAGGACGGTCACATTGAGGGTGGAGCCGAGGGGGGGATTGGAGTGATGGGCGATCATAATGGATGGGAAGATGAAATGGATGAGGGTTCGAAGGCGCATTTTGAAGAGATTGGGGGTGGATTGTATGAGGGAAAGGAAGTTAGGAATGAAGATACTCCGTACAAGGAGGAAATATATAGAGGAAAGACAAATACAACATAAGAGCTGAGGCTTGTTGTGGAAAGCTGAAGAGAGATGGAGTGGGGTCAGTTCTCTTATACTTGCCAATAGTCGAGCACTAATGTGGAAGGTCAATGCATGGGTTGTTACTATTTAGAATGTGAGATTTGAGGATTGATTGGAGGGTTTGTTCTATATATATAACGTTTGCTATTGTGCTATTCCACTCGCGTAAAGGAAGTCTTGAATCAGTATGCAGTAGATATTACATGCAAGCCCATCAAATTTTAGCGTTGAGAGTAAAGGATGAATATATGATACTCTTGGGGATGAGGATTATGAATCAAATCAACTTTCATCGCGAAGGAAGTATAGCTTGGAATCTGTTCATATACGTCTACGCTGGGTTGGTCTATGTATATGCAAGAGGATTTTGTATAAAAGCTTGCAGTTTAGACAGAGGCATGGTCCTATTTGGAACGTGCACTGTATTCTCGAAATAATCCTACCGAGTGTATGTAAACTGATTAGCATCAGAAAAGGACGCTCACTTGGTTGGATTGTACTGTAGAGAAACAAGAACGCAAAAATTCAATTCCCCAGAACAAAGAATAAGAAACCTACCCAAATTCCGTCTTTGCAGCACTAAACTAAAAATAAAAAGTAAAAAATATAAGTGCTTAATGATAGCGAGAGTACCCCGTACTCAGACTCAAGAAGATGAAGAATACTAACGAATGACTTCACCGCCAGACTTCTCAATGCCCTCAAGGCCTTCGAGAATGTCGCTTCCACCGAAGAGTCCACAGGCAGAGGTAGTGCTTGTCCTTCTTCCAGTCCAAACCTCATGGAACTTCACAGTTTGATCACTAGATGCGACAATGATGCACCCCTCCTCCTTTGTTCGTGTGCACCACATCCCACCTTCTTTCTCCTTGGGAGCGACCATCCGAGCACCGACCTTGCAGCTACTAACCTTGCGGCCACGGGTCGGGGCTCCTCGCTCTGGAGACCGAGTTTGGCTTGACGAGGACGAAGGTGAAGATGACTGACTGTCCGGTCTACTAGTGCGGACGCTAGAGAAGCGAGGAACTTTCCCTGGATACCGTACTGCCCACAGTGCTCTTCCGCAGTCGAAGTTGCTGATTCGAGTTTCGGGCCCATCCCAGGTGGTTCCATACGGCCCCCAGGGAATGACGGCCACCTGTGCGCAGCTGGGCCAGGCAAAGACGGCGATTCGAAATGGGTGATCTGGTTGTGCGTAGCCGAAAGTAGCGGCAATCTCACGCCGAGTTTCGCTCCATATAAGACTGGTCACCTGCGCAAAGACATTGATGCTTGCGAGACAGGCTCCGCTCCGGGTGTGATAGAAGTGTATAGCTCTGTCCTTGGTACCGCCCCCTGTAGCGAGCAGGGATGACTGCCATGGTGCAAATGCAATTGCTTTCACCGCAGCGGAATGCATCAGACGATGTTTCTGACGACCGTATGGGACCAGAATTGTTCGGCCACCGCCGGAAATTAGAGTGCCTGCATGGTTTAAGAGCGCGGCTGCAGCTGGAGGCTTAATCGGAGCAGCAAGCCATGATGGGAGAGCAGGCCGTTTAAAAAACACCCGTCTTCTTCCGGTTCCCAGAGCAAAGTATGGAAATACACCGAGACTGAAGCTGCTAGGGGAATCCGGGGGAGAAAGGGGTGGAACCGTATAATTCAAATGCTGTGGCGGAACAATCTCAGCCAGTTCAAAGAGAAGACAGGCGTTGTCATTGCCGCCCGTGGCAAGGTACTTTTCATCGGGTGACCAGGCCAGTCCACAGATTTGTTGAGTGTGTGCAGAAATCTTGGCAAGAAGCGTCATGGACCCATTCCATTTCCACTTAACTTGGTCTTCTTTGTCAGACCACTCGACCGAATAGTACCAGATATTTCCAAAGTCATCCCCGACAACAACCTCTTCCACGTCGACGAACACATGCATGAACCGTTCTGAAGGTCGCCGTGATGTTCTCGGCTTGAATGACACGCATGTAAGGGTGCTGGGATGACTGATCTCAAACCGGGCTTGCTTCTCGAATGTGCTCCATAGAGACAACTGACCAGACCGCCGGGCCACTGCAAGAATGCTTCGCTCGCCATCCTCAGAAGAGAACGACAGGGAGGTCACATAATTTGAGGGGTGCAAATCTGGAAAAGGGGGATAATCCACTCCATGGCCTTCAGACCAGAGATATACCTGATGGCCCAGGCCCACAGCTAATATCCCAGATGTTGTTGAGTATGCAAGAGTGCTGCAGTAAAAATCGTCCCGAAGGAAGGGGGCATCAAGAATTCGAAAGGGCTTTGGTGGAACAACCTCTTTTCTGGCAGAAGATATGGGCCCTGGCAAACACTTTGAGTCAGTTGATGCCCCGGAAAAGGCTGTGAACACCCTCAGTCTCACAATTTCCAAAAGTTGGATTAAGATATCATGTATGTTTTATCTGTAAATGGTAAATTTATTCCAAATGTAGGGTCGAGGGGTGGCTGTTGCAAACTACGGCTGCACTTACCGCGCTCCTTTTCAACTTTCTTCCAAGCACTATCCTTCCACTCAAATGGGGAGAGACGTTCAAAGTCTGGAGATGCTGGATTGAGGGGAGCATCCAGATACCGTAGACAAGTGGTACCTAGCTGTCTAGTCGTCGGGTCAATTCCCAAAGCAAGCGCAAGCCTCGACTCATGAATTTCTTGTTCACTGTATTTTGGTTTCTTGGGTAAGAATCGAGCAACGAAAATTGGGGCAGTTGATGATCCATTAATCGAAGTGCTTGGCGTATCATCAGGAGCCACAATGAAGGAACTACCTCGGACTGCAGAAGCCCCACCCACGTTCCAAACTGCACCAGAGCTGACCTGTCTCAAAGATTCATGTACAGCGTTGTTGCCTGTGATATTGCCTTCAGTGACTAGACGAGGCCGTTGATGTGGGATCTGCTGGAGTCGAGTTGGCTGCAGGGGTCTGGTGGTAGCATAAGTCCTACGCGGGATTGAGGGTAGAAATGGATCATCCCCGGGTGGAAGTCGTCGAAATTGTCTCTCTTGAGGCGAAAGACGCTGCGGATGCTTGGCTACACGAAATATTGTTGACGTTGGTTCCACTAAGTCTCGCTTTGGAATGAATCTATCAGGCGACATTGGACTTCGGAAAGAACTTCTTGCTACTGCTGCATTTCCATTGTTTCTCACTCTGCTGCGACCTCTTTTGGGCGATGAGACCCGATTTTCTTTGGAACGAGGGACGGGTGTCAGAACAGGTCGGGCCTTGGGCTTTGACAATGATGATTGAGAAGTAGGTGTTTCAAAGAATGGTAAATTGATGGTTGCAAATTCAATGAGTTGGATAGGCTCACTGTCCTTGGAAGACTCGGATCGAGAGTGTGAAGTCAACGGATGTTTGTGAGTGCCTGTAGAGGTTTCCTCGAAGGAGTGACGTTGCGTATCTACCATTGTTCTGGATGTAGGTCGATAAGCTGTATATGAGTAATGACCTAGAGCTAAGAAAAAGGAAGGTATAAGGAGGCCTCTCTTTCAAGGCATAGCGGCAAGACAAGAAAGACGATGAAGCAAAGACAAATCCCCGAAGTAGAAAGAGTGCCGATCACGTGAAGCTATACAAGTGCCGGGGGTTACGTAAGTTACTCCACCGCCTCATGCACCAATGAGATAATTCTAGTTGGTGGCCTCGGGGCATCTGATCAACACGATGCAATCTACCTAGGTAACACATTTTGCTTATCTCTTATTGTCAAACAAAGAGTGAAAATGCCCAGTGTGAGATTAACCCCCTAGGTCTATACTGTTCTGGGGCTGACGATTGCAATAGCATGGTGTGCCACGGTACAAACCAGTTGAGAAGTCCGCCGAGGTACGACAGCAAGAGCTGCAGAAGATAGAAAATTACAAGGATCTCGAGCTTTCGGTATCCAAAAAGGTTGGTCTTCTTATGGATCTCGCATACAAATAGAGCCTGATACCTGACAGGTGGCTGAGCATGAGTATACAATCGAGACCTTGAAGAAGATCTCGGAGCTGCTGTCTAGCAATCCAGAATACTACACAGCCTGGAACTACCGTCGGAAAGTGCTGCAGTATCAATTCTCCCAAGCAGGAGGCTCGGATAATGAGGCAGCAATCCATTCAATCACAGAATTAATCATAAATGATTTACATTTTTTGATACCCCTTCTCCGGAGCTTCCCCAAGTGCTACTGGATCTGGAACTATCGTTTGTGGCTGTTGGATGAGGCTCGCCGTCTACTACCCCTTTCCGAGGCCCGGCAAATCTGGCAGCAAGAACTTGCCCTTGTGGGTAAGATGTTGACTCTTGACAGCCGGAATTTCCACGGGTGGGGTTATCGACGCTTCGTGGTTGAGACCCTGAAAGAGCTTGGTACTGCTGAAGAAGCAACAAGCATGACTCAGAAGGAATTTGAATACGCAAAGAAGATGATTGGGGCCAATCTTTCCAACTTCTCCGCGTGGCATTACCGGACAAAGCTTATCCAATCCCTTTTGGATGAGCAATCTGCCAGCGATGACGATCGGAGAAGAATGTTGGACGATGGTTGGTCTCACCTGTCTTATCAGAGTCTGAATTACGCTAATTTGGGGGTTTAGAACTATCTCTTATTCATCAAGCATTTATTGATCCTTATGATCAGTCACTTTGGTTCTATCACCAAAATTTGATGAGTGTGTTCGACCCGTTGATGGCCGAACGAACCATGGCTCCCAATTTGAGCTCGTCCGACCGGCTGGAATACATCGGAAATGAGATTGAAGAGATCCAGGAGATGTTGGATGGGGCCGAAGACTGCAAATACATTTACCAGGCATTAATTGAGTACACCCTTCTCGCATCCAAGGTGGAAGGCAGCTTGTCTTCTAAGGATCGGGACCAGATCCTGAGCTGGCTCACAAAATTGAAGAAGCTGGATCCACTGCGACGAGAAAGATGGCTTGACTTTGAGAAGACCTTGTGAAAATAAATAGTTCCATACGGAGTACGGAGTCATGCACTAAATGTGGACTATTTACGGAGTATTTACTGACCCCTTTTGCCCACCACTCCGTAGTTATATAGTGCTACCATGAGACATGGAATTCCTACAACATAGAAAACCCAAAAATATCATATTAAGACATTCTAATAAAAGCAAAGGCAAACATAACATGCATAAAGACAGGCTAATTATAATATCCCGGACATACAACGTACATAGAAATATGCAAATGCATTCCCAACGCCTCCGACCTGTCGGTTCCGCCCTGGGGCGCCAATCAGCGGCGAGTGTACCTGGCCATTCGAATTGAAACTCGCCAAATCCCTTCAATTCCTTTCTCATTCCACCTTTTTTTTACCCTTTTCCCGCAAATTCCACTCCCTTGCAATTTTCTGTCCTTTAGCTCTTTTGAGCCTCTGCTTTCTTATGATCCTATGGAGTGTTCCATCTTCTGATTGTTGTGAGGTCATCTAAACAGCTATGGCCGACATGTCGACGCCTAAAGAAAGTCCTGAATACGAAGGGGTAAGTGGTTCAGACTCAGATCTTTCCCAAACCCCAGCTTGCCTTGACACGAGCTTATCGCCATCCGAATAGGAGTCTTTTGACGACGCCCTTGAAACACCCGAAATTCAGGAGAACAACAACAACCTCAACGTCACCATCCCCAAGTCCACTTCCACCCGATCATTGACCGACAGTCCTCCAATTGGCTCACTTATGTCTCCAGAATTGACGGAGAAACCTCCGTTCCCTTCTGAATCGCAGGACGAGAAGAAGACTGAGGCCGTCGAGGAGCAGGATAAGGATGGCGAGGGGCAGGATGGACAGAATGACAAGAAAAATAAGAAGAAGAATAAGAGAAAGGGGAAGAAGCAGGACGAAAAAACGGATACCACCGATGAGGATAACTACGACACCAACGACGAGGTGAACACCGTGACCGATGAGCCCACCCAGGATGACAAGCCGGAGCAAGAGTCCGAGGTCACGCAGACTGATGTAGAGAACTACAAAAAAGATCACGATCAGAGCCCACTGCAGAAGTCACCTCTACTCACGTCCCACCGTTTATCAACATCATCATCGCTTGACGAGGTGAACCTGATGAACAGCAAGGAAGACGAGCCGACAGATAGGGCACAGAGCCCTGGGGACAAAGCAGAACCGCCTCCGTTGCCTCCTAAGGACGATTCCGTGCCGACAAGCGCAGGACTGATGGGTCTGTCGGGTGGCCTGCCCTCAGTCCCATGGGCGGCTCCTCCAGTGAACAAGAATCCACCTATCCCCCCGCCAGCCCCTCCTCGAAAGCCCAGTGGCCCCTTTGCGTGGTTCTCTCGAAGCTCAACCTCGACCATTGCTAAGGACATCAAATCACCACCCCACTCAACTAGCCGACGAAACACTGCCACCTCCGTATCGACCCTTTGCAGCAATCTAGACCAGATCGCTCGTGATGGCGATGAACTTTCGAGCGTCGGCTCAAAGAAGCCGAGACGAAATAGCCTGAAGGATCAGTTCAAGATGCTGCGCCTGCGCGAGGAGAGCCATGCGCCAGAGGTCGATCAGACGAGCGTGCGATCGGGCCAAGCCAGCATCAGCCAGTCTGGGGCTAGCCCCCCTATCATTCCAGAGGAAGGAGAGGAGGGCATCTTGGAAGCATCGAGAGCCGTCTCACCTTCGACGACCATCGCTCCTGGGAGAACGGGGTCTGTTGCTGATGGTTCCATCCCGGTGGACTGGGAGATGTGGCAACACCTTGTGAACAACGGGCCCCAGGCCTTGGCAAGCTCAGAGGAACTGAATGCCGCCATCAAAAGAGGTATCCCTCAGACGATCCGAGGAGTGATTTGGCAAATTTTGGCGGATTGCCAGACTGCTGAACTGGAAGACACTTACCGAGATCTCGTGGCGCGTGGCACAGCACAGGACAAAGATGGACGAACAATAAATGGCACTGAAACCACTTCATCACGCTCTTCAGTACGCTCCCAGCACTCGGGGTCCGTATCACGATCTAGCAGCGCTGCCCCTAGTCCATCTTACGAAGGAGACACAGACAAGTTGTCCAAGGAACCTGCCTCCAATGACATTGACCGCCTGAAGAAAGCAAAGACAGACGCGGTTGCGTTGCAAAGATTGGAGAAGGTTATCAGAAGAGACCTGGGAGCTCGCACTAGTTATGCGAAATACTTTGTTTCCCAGAGCAGCCAAGAAGGCCTCTTTGGGTTGTGCAAGGCATACGCCTTGTATGATACGGGGGTTGGTTACGCGCAAGGCATGAACTTTATTGCTATGCCATTGCTGTTCAACGTGAGTTTACTCTTGATCATGCGGACTGAGCTCATTGGCTAACGTTTTACGTAGATGGACGAAGTTGATGCTTTCGCCATGATGGTCAAGCTTATGAACAAGTACTCTCTACGAGATATGTTCATTCAGGATATGCCTGGGCTTCACCGTAGCCTATACCAATTCGAGCGACTTCTAGAAGACCTAGAACCCGCTCTTTACTGCCATCTCCGGCGCCGTGGGGTTCCTCCTCAGCTCTATGCCACTCAGTGGTTCTTGACTTTGTTCGCCTACCGTTTCCCGCTGCAATTGGTGCTTCGCATCTACGACCTGATCTTTGAAGAGGGACTAGAGACGACCATCCTCAAATTTGGTGTTGCGATCATGCGACGAAATGCAGACGCGCTGCTTGGAATGAAAGACATGAGTGTGCTCACTACTTTCTTGAAAGAGCGTTTGTTCGACGCCTATATCGACAAGCAGCCATCCACCTCTTCAATCCTGGAGTCCGGCTTCTTCGGAAGCTCCGGTGCCTCTGACAAGGAGATCTACCGATCCGACATCATGGTGCAGGACGCCTGCGCTATTCCCCTCACGTCTGAGATGCTTGCCACTTACACTTCTGAGTGGGAGGAAAAAACCCGAACCGAGAAAGAGCGTGAAGTCGAGCTGGAGCACTTGCGGCACACTGTGAGCAAACAGGGTGCGCGTGTCCGACTTCTCGAGGAACGTGCTGAAGCATCAGACAAGGAGCATGTGCAATTGGCCTCTGAGTTGGTGCACGTTAAGGTCGAGAATGAGGAGCTACGCGACGTCAAAGAGGCGCTGGAACTCCAGGTCAGGGAACTAAAGAACGTGGTCGACAAGCAGCCGGCCGAGGTCGAGGAGAAACTCCGCATGGAAATGGAACGGATCATGAAGCGGAACATCGAGGTGCAAAACGAGAACCGGGCGATGGAAGAATCAATGTCCGACATGGAGAAGGAGTTGGTTGCCACGAAAATGAAATGGGCAGAGGTAAGATTAAT
Source organism: Penicillium italicum (assembly GCA_002116305.1). Classification (NCBI taxonomy): domain Eukaryota; kingdom Fungi; phylum Ascomycota; class Eurotiomycetes; order Eurotiales; family Aspergillaceae; genus Penicillium; species Penicillium italicum. Next base: position 120,296 of record KZ108100.1, on the reverse strand, counting down.
TTCTTCAAGATTCAGCGCGACACGCCGAGACTGACCAACTCAAACAGATTTCCGAGAACCACGAGAACCTCCGCCAGAAATGGAGCGACCTCCGTCGTGCCCTCGACTAATCTACAACTCCATCTCTCAACGCCGGATAGCAGTATCCGGTTCTGTATATTTGGAATGCGCAGATGAGATAGCGAGGATCTGTGATCACGTCCTATCCTGCGCATTTGCACCATGCTTATGGGCCGGGTCTTTTTCCTTTTGTCGTGATTTCATCCTCCGTACCTGCTTTCCCCCATTTCGAGCGAATATTATGATTTGCGCACCCCCCTTTTACGACCCTCTCTCCAAGCTCTCAGCATGCCATTTTTTTTGGAAGGCATCGGTGTTTTGCTACCTTTTGTTGAATCATATTTGCTTTAGTGTGTATGTCTATCTCCGATCCTCGGGCAGGGCGTACTAGACGTATGCAATGTACATCATCAATGGACTTTGTTCATCTTATCATCTAGCTTCTGCATGTACCAACTCTCTACCTTAGCTCTATACTCTCTTTATACAAAGTTCAAACATGCACAAAAACTCCAATTTTGTTCTAAATTCTCAAATCCATTACAAAATATTCTCATAGTAACTCGTCAACACATCCTCCTTCACAGGCCCAGCACAAGCCTTGAGGGCCTTATGCGCCTCACACTCGGTATCATAGTATTTCATATCGTCCATGGAAGCAAAAGTCGTCTTGACAGACAAGTTATATCCCTTATTGCGAGGATCAGGGATCGAAGCGCCAACAGCAGCAGCGAGGATATAGGGCTTTCCGTCCTAAACCAAGAATAAAAAAACATTCCGTTAATGACCGTTCAATTGCGCTTCGTCCTCTGCTCTTCTTCCCTCCCGGTCTTCCGAATGGCTAGATAGCACACAACATTGTACACACTACATGCATGTGCATAGCCAAATAGCGCGGGTTGCATATGACCAGGACTGTATATTGAAGAAACAACATGCACGCACCTTTGTAGCGGTCTTCGCGAGAACCTTGTACTGCTCCAGCACGCGGTCGCGATCCGCCTCGTTGGGGATTTTGAAAAGGGTGATTCGTTCGATAGGAGCCATTGTTTTGAGCGTGTGGAGGGTGAGGAGTCGGGACATGGATATCGGGGGTTATGGGGGGCTTTGTATGGGCTTTATATGGTGGGGTTAAGGCGGGTTAGTCTCACACTGTTCCGAAGGGACCGGAGTTGAATCCGTTGATTCGTGAGTTGTTTATTTAGGTGGTTTTTCCTGGACTAGTTGAGTCTGGCCTTGGTTGTCTTCTATACATTCCACATATTCTACATGTTTCATGTTCATCTCGTCAATTGAGAGTGTTTCTTTGCTTCGTGACAAGGGCGGAATTGGTGTTGGTTCGAGAGCGCGCAATTTCCGCGCGGGTACTTGGGGTGCGGAATTGGGATATTCAAGGTCGATGGGTATATTATATATAGGTGTCTAGGATGGATATTTAAGGGGCTCGCCATGTTGTTTTTGTACTATTGTGACGATGCTATGGAAAGAACTGACCAGCTTCACTTATGATGGGCAAAAGATGAACTAGAGTCCTTAGATTGGATATGACATAGCGCCCTTCTCCCATCTAAGATCCCAAAAGGAACCACCAATGGTCACAGATTCCCACGCAGAGCCTGCTCCCTTTCAAAAGCCTCGAACAAACTCTTAAAATTCCCAGCCCCAAACCCGTCAAACGAATTCCGCTGTATGACCTCGATGAACACCGTCGGCCTATCCCCGACATGCTTGGAGAAGATTTGCAGCAGGTATCCGCGCTCGTCAAAATCAACCAAGATGTTCAGCCGTTCGAGCACGTCCACATCGGCCCCAAGCGTCCAGGACACCTCTGTCAGGCGTTTCCGCAGATCGGCATAGTATGTAGCTGGTACACTGAGGAACTGGACACCACGCGCTTGGAGACCAGTTACGGCAGCGATGATGTCGTGTGTGCGGAAGGCTATGTGCTGTACTCCGGCGCCGTGGTAGTAGTCGACGAATCTGGGAGGGTTAGAATGGTTGATATGTGGGCGGAGAAGAGGTGATGGGAGATAAGAAAGAGAAGAAGAAAGAAGAACAGGGGCGGGTTACGGACTCTTCAATCTGTGATTTCTTCTTTCCAGTTGCGGGCTCGTTCATGGGCATTTTGATGGTTTCGTTTGGTGAAGCGACGACAATGGATCGCATCGCTGAGTACTCACTGCACATGTCTTTGTCGTCGACTGTCCAGTAGCGATGGAAATCGAGGCATTCCTCATAACTAAATCTCATTCGTTAGAGCGAACATTCCAACAAGGACGAGATTGGTTTCACTCACTATTGGACAATGCTGTCCACTCCTCCCCACGATTGATTCCCGACACAGTGGTCAATCTCAAGAAGGTTGATGGGTGGCAGAAGCTGTGTGATCGGATCTTCACTATCGACCAATCGATACCCAGGCAAGAAGGGAGCGCCCGCCGAATATCGCTCACGATTCACCAGAGAATGTACGGTATCCCCGTACGTCCCAACAGTTGCAGAGACGATCCATCCATGCCCCTCGATAGCAGACGTCCGCGGCTCGGTGATCTCGCGAGCACCGTTCTCTACAGCCCGCTTCCATACAGCTTGTATATCGCCCGCGATCCGGAATGCGACGTCCTTCACCCCGTCACCGTGTTTGGTCAAGTGTTTATGAATCTCAGCCAGTGTCGTCCGCTCGTTATTCGACGCCTGGCGCAAGAGACTGTCTTCTGAGCCTTCGGTTGGCGGGCTACAAACTGGCCCCGTAAGAACGAAAGTAGCGCCATTGTTGGCCACAACATAGCTCACGAGATACGGTGAGCCGGTTTCCGGGCCGCGGTATGCAATGGGGCGGAAGCCCATGCGAGTGATCCAATACGAAGCGGCTTGTTTGGGGTTGCCGACGTACCAATGGATGTGATCAAAGCCGACATATTCGGGCCCCATCTTCGCGGGAAAGATGTCTTCATTTTTCGGGACGGTCATGGTTGATGCTGTTGATTGTCGCTGCGCTGGTGTCGGGGTAGGTGTTGACCAAGGCACATGCCATTCTCTGCCAGCCCTTGGCGCTGGTCTAAGTTGCGGTCAAGTTAATTATGAATGGTTTTGAAGACAGCTGGATTGGGGTACAGGAGAAAAATAGAGTGCCGGTGAGAGGATCCCTGCCCAGACGTGTCACATTCCAAGTCCGCATCTCCGGATCAACAGAGGGAGATGGCTATCTAAGACTAACATATGAGGCAATGCTGAAGTCATCGATGCATGCAGAGCTGGTAATTCTCTCTGCTGTCTGTGCGGGATGCTGTCCTTGTGGTAAAACAGAGCTTGGTCGTTTGGTGAACCTTGAGAGGTTCGAATTCAAGCCTGTATACCCGCAGAGGCCGAATTGATGTTTTTGCACACCAAGGAGGTCAATGCTATAGAGATGAGCCGCTATTCTCCGTAGCAAAGCGCGAGACCTTCAGTTGGGCTGGCCATACATGTCATAACCTTTGATCCAAGTCCTGCGACTCCAGTATATGTTGTACACAATAGGTGCCATCTCCAGCAGATCCCATCTCGGCCGTTTATCCAATTCCAATGCAAGAAAGTAAAACCCCAACCCAGTCCAATCAAACATTAGTCACAGGTTCCGGCCGACTCTTGAAGAAGATCTTATAGCGCACAATCTCCACAACCTCCAGTTCCTCGCCCGCCGATGCTTGACGTTTTTGTAGCACGGCAAGCGGCCGCGGCAGCTTCTTAACTTCGCCAGTCATCCGCTGGTACCGGCCGACATACATGTAAGCGCGCTTCATCCATTTTGTGTCGTCTGGGTTGTGGATCGAGTAGTCTGGGAAGATGAGTTTTCCGATCGGAGTTTCGAAGGTAGAGGCTGGATCATCCGTAGAGGTAGAGTAGTCTATGTCATCCTCTTCGTTTCCTGAGGGGACATTGATTGTGCCCTGGAGCTCGAGAAGGGCTAGGCCCGAGGGTGTTTGAAGGAGCGCTGGGAGGGGATTGTTTGGCGCTGAGGCAGTTGTAGTTGCCTTTGCCGGGCTTAAGCAATGTGGGTGTAATTTTATGGAGGGCATGATGTTGTCTTGAATGTTCAATTGGAGTTGAAGGAGGAAAACGCGAAGGCGGCACGCGTTTGGTCATTTCCCCACACGTCTTATCGCGAGAAAAAGGGCGTGCATTTAATTACTGGAATTTTAACAGAATACCTTATTGTGTTATTTTTGTAGAATTGGTGGGATTAAGATTATGTGCATGACTTTAGATACATGAATAGTCCACTAACTATGTTTGTTCTGTCTCGAGGCATAGTCAACACTTGATCCAACTCCGGTATCAAGGTATCAAGGAATCAAGAATTTTGTTTAATACATTGTATAGGTGACAATGATGCAGATTTCCTACATACATAGTTTGGGTTCAAGCGTGTTTGGTCAGCTTTGGCGTGGTGGGAACATTCTTCCAAGGCCATGCCGCAGACTCGAACTTGTATCATAAGAGCGTAATAGATGGCCTTTCCAAGGAACAGTTTTCGTGCCGTCACAAAAAGCAGAGAGCAGTTGGCTGGATTGATCCTGCAATATAGCTCTGAAGGCAGAAAGTGGTGACAATGACGCGTTCAATGTTAGAAGGTAGAGCTCGATCTCGATCTACCTGCGCAAACTGCCAGACAACTCTCGACAATCAGGATTCAGACACCAAGGCGCCCGTGGTTTTTTGCCTTCTATCTGCATATTAATATGTCAGCCAATCTCTTTTAATTCCCAGAAACAACATTGAAACCACGCACCAATGATTCAGGGGTATTTACTCAATTGCAATGGGCACAATGCACAATGCAAAATGGACAATGAGTCAGAAGCATACCTGTCAAGAAGTGCTACTCTTATAGCAAACATCTTCGAGGTTTTGCAGGCCCTTGATCGCCTCACTGGCCACATCTTCAGCAGTGCCAGCTGGACCCTGTAATTTGCCGTAACGGAGATCGCTCATATCACCAACAGTCGTATTGAGTTGAGCTAAAATCTTTGCAGCCTCTTGATCGATACCGGCAATTTCATGCTCGATATTAGCACTGGCCGTCTCCATTTCAGCTAGAAGACTGGCCACCGAGTGATAATCTCCCGGTGCAGTAGTAGGAGGTTGACCGAAGAGATGAAGATCCATGTCCATCTCGCGCTGCTCTTCAGAACTTGAGGCTTCGACTCCGTTGGCTTGGATGGCTTTTCGGAGCTCTGCTCTCTGCTTTTCACCTTGCTTGATTTCATTGTCGATACTTTCATTGACTCGGTCCATGTCCTGTTCTCGGACCTGCTGCAGCTCCCGATACATAGTCCTGATGTGTGGATGGGCTCTCAGACGCTTTGGGAAGAGCTCTGTGAACTTTTGCAGCGACATGACTGTTGGCAGCGGGGCTGGGGAGAGCAGGAAATTGCTCAGGATGGACTCCTCGGAGGGAGGCATGATGGATGTGTAGTGTAGTATAACACACCTAGTACACACAGATATGAGAGTGCAGTATTTTTATCTCTCTTCTGGAGAGTGTAGAAGTTGTAGTTCTGCCTCCCGTTTGACGCGAACCGAAGTGGACAATATTCAATGTTGCACGTGAACAAAGCTCAATGAAGAATAGAATGTAATTGAAGAATGTAATTGAATCAACAGTTCCTATTTTGTAACAATAGAAGATGTATGAATAGTTGTAAATGTTAACGGTGACAATAAGCTGCCGCGCCTAATTCTTCCAAGGGGCCACTCATCTTCGCTTGTTTTCCTTCTTCTTCTTCCACTCGACTTCATCTACTTCATCTACACCAACATACTTCCCAACCTCTCATTCTCTCTTCTAACTTGATTCTTTCGAATATTCCTGAGCTGGTCTCTCGTCTGATCTAATCTTCCTTCTTGCACCTTCTTCCACTTTGCTGAATCAAATTTGCTGTCAAAAAAACGTCCTGTACTGCCATTTGTGCATCTACCTCTTTTCCTGTCTTTGCTCAAGTCTGCAAGATCCATTTGCAGTACTGGAGTCCATTGAAATCTCTGAAGACTTCCAAAGTTCTTCTGATCGTGGCTGTTATCGCCTGTATCACACCTTTTTCCCGCAAGACAGGAAACATCCTGACATCTTCTCTACGCCTTTGAACTTGAAGGCCTGCGTCTTTAGACCAGCTTCAATACGCACATCTTCTACTTTATTTCGACCAAAAATGGCTCCTGTTTCCATGTATAGCAAGGACGAGAAGGTCCTCTGCTTCCACCATGAGATCCTTTACGATGCCAAGATCCTGGATGTTCGCCACAAGGACTCCAGCGACAAGAAGAGCCCCTTTGAATACCAAGTCCACTACAAGGGCTGGAAGAATACGTAAGTCTGACTTGCTTCATCTCTCCTCTGTTTATCCCAATCGTGGCCATTGGGTTGAAATTGTTTCCCTCCAACATTTGAAAGTTTGTCGGGGCCATTGCGGAAAACTTGACCTTGATATTTGCACTCTCTATTATACAGAAAAGCCTCTTGTTTTTTCTCATACATGTTTCTAGAAATCAATATGTCTATTGTCATTCTCATGGAACGGTTTACTAACATGGGAACAGCTGGGATGACTGGGTCCTGGAGGACCGTCTTCGCAAGCACACCGAAGACAACCGCGAATTGGCCAACAATCTGCGTCGCGAAGCTGAAGCTTCTTTCCGTCTGAAGAACACCAAGGTCACTACTAAGAAGCGTGCCGGTTCCGACCGTGACTCTGTGCGGGACAGCGAGGAGCGCGGCTCCGTGCCCGGCCGTGGCACCAAGCGAGCCCGTGATAGTGAAATCGAAAAGGTATGCAATTACCAACATCTACTAAAATTGGTGCAATGGAACCAAAACCAAAAGAAAAAAAAAACCACAAAGAAATTATTACATTTATGACCCCATACTAACAATCCATAACAGGAGGAGAGCTTCAATCTCCGCCCCTCAGTCCGCATTATTATGCCAGACAACTTGAAGTCCCTACTTGTCGATGACTGGGAGCAGGTAACCAAGAACCAGTGCGTGATCTCTCTGCCGGCGAAGTACCCAGTCCGCCAGATCCTGCAAGACTGGCACGAGGAAGAGCTTCCAAAGCGGTCGGGCTCGTCGGCAGACGAGGACGTGCTGGAGGAAGTGGTTGCCGGGATCCAGGAGTACTTCGACAAGTGTCTGGATAAGATTCTTCTCTACCGCCACGAGCGCCCCCAGTACCGCGGGCTGCGCAAGAAGTTCGAGGCTGCCACCGGGGACCTGGCCGACAAGGGCCCCATCGATGTCTACGGAGCGGAGCACCTGATCCGCTTGTTCAGTATGTATCCCTGTTCCGGCTCACCTTACTTTCGGTTCAATTGTGAGGGTTGGGAATTGTGCTAATCGTTGCATTCTTGTAGGCACCATGCCTGAGTTGATTGCTCAGACTAACATGGATATGCAGGCCACAAACCGCCTGCGAGAGGAGATCTCGAAGCTGTCCATGTGGCTGAGCAAGAACTCTGAGAAGTACTTCGCTACCAGCTACCTGCCGGCGGAGAGCACTCACTGAGTGTGGAGGGAGATTTTTCTTTGGGGAAGGGGAAAGGGAAGGGGGGTTTCTGTCTCTTTTTTTTTGTTGCTTGCGTTGAGGGTGGCCACTCTTCCAGCAACAATTTGTTTTTTTCTTTTTTTTTTTTTCAAACCTTCAATTCGAGAAGCGCGGGCCTGGAATAGGCCTGCAATACAAAATCCTTTAGCTATCTCTTGATCTCCAAGAAGACGTAGAGTGTTTCACGGCTTTTGCGGGATTGCAAAGTCACGAGCTGTACTGGTAGCAGAGAGATACAAAGTAAAGAACTTAACATCTCTATGCTATTACTTGGTAGTTATCATGGATGCAAGTGAATAATGACAGAAGTGAGAAAATATGAATTCTCAACTGGATATATTAATAGAAAACTCAATGATACCACCAGTACTACCTAGTGATCTATCTCTACACAGCACCACCGACGAACCTCTTAAATACAGATCAAGATGTAAGATCCACAAAAGTAAGAAAAAAGAACGAACCCCACAAGCTGACACCTACCTAAGCAACCAGTTGCCTTGCATCATCAACAGCACACCGTGCTGCACGCTTCAACTCACCCTTCCACTCCGCCTCTCGCCACTTAGCCCAAGCACTCAAACCCTCAGGTGGCTGGATACTCAGCGTATCATAGCCCTGCTTAATGATACGGTGGACTTCACGCGGGGAGAGATTCTTTTTCTTAATCGACGGCAACGCCACCGGCGCAGGCTCATCAGCCTTAGGACTAGCAGCAGTGACAGCAGTGGTGTCCGCACCCTCCGAGTGGAAGAGGAGGGTGTAGAAGTGAGTAGACACTGATTGAAGGGTATCGATAGCTGCTGAATGCAGCTCGTTTGGGGAGATTGCATCAGGTGCTTTGGAGGCTGCGACGCCTGCGACTACGTTGGAACGGGACAGTGAGTATGCATGGCGGAATTTGGAGATGATGGGGCCTGTTTCGACGAGCTTGTAGAAGAGGTCATCGTAGGAGGCTGGGTCTGGGAGGAAGGTGTCGCCGCCTGAGACGCAGAACGCGATTAGGTCTGCCAGGGAGGTCGTGAGGGTTTGGATCTTGGGGTTGCTGGTTAGATCGGAGGCGTAGGTTGTTAGGAAGCGCATGAGAGAGAGCAGAGTCCGCCAGAGCTCGGACCAGTGGTAGACGAGGCGGATCTTGTTCTTTGAGAGGTAGGTTAGGAGGCGGAGAGTGATTGCGATTATGTGGCTGGGGCGGGTTGTTAGTTATGTCATGGCCAATGAATACAGTAGATGGGTGTTTCATACCTATAGATGTTGACGTCGAGGCGACGGCGAAGATTATGCGTGATAGTGTCGATGGCGATGTCAAATATGACAGTTGCGAGGACCCGGTCTCCGCTAACTACAGGGAGGTAGGGCTGTTTCTGTCGACAGATGCGGACCTTCCGCTTGGCATCTTCGCTGCAAATTTGCTTGCAGATGGTCGGGTCTTCGACCAGAATGCGAAGCGTAAACAGGTTTAGTTCGGCATAGTGCCCGACCCGCGGGGATCGATATGCGTGTTGGAGAAGATAGGAGGACAATGAGAGGAAGCTTGAGAAAGGGGATTCTTCCTCGCTGTTTTCTGGTTCCAGGTGAACCAAATGATAACCAAAGAGCTTGTTGGCGTTTGTGAAGTCGTATGTGGCCATTAGAATTGCGGCTTCTTGTGCCGGACTGCCCAGATTGTTAGTTTCGAATCAATGGATTCCCAGTTTCCAGCGTAGAGAACTTACAGGTCAGCGAACATGGCCTTCGCTTCTTCCACCGAAGGAGGGTTCGCCTTGTCCCTGGCGCCAGGAGCGAGCGCTCGTAGTCCAAAGAAAATCAATGTGTTGGTCAAGCTCCAGCCCTCTGGAACATCATCCTGGACAGCAATGTAGCCGTTTCGCAGGCGATTACAGGCCAGACCGACGCCCCTGGCGACTTTTTCAATACTTGATTCATTCACAAAATCAACAAGTCGAAGCTGGTAGGGATTTTGGAATTCAAACTTGTTGTAGTTGGCCAAAAGCCCCAGAAGGAGGAATGGATCGAAAACTTGCAGCGGGGTATCAGAATCAGAAACATACTATTGGCAACTGTCAGTTATTTTCATACATAGAAGCAGTATGAGTAGATCAAACCTTCATAAGCGAGGGGAAAAGATCCCTGTGTGTAAAATAGGAGACCAAACTAGTTTTGTAGGCTCCACTAGTCATGGCAATGGCCGTCTTGATAGCCTTAAGCCGCAGATCAACTAGAAAAATTAGAATCAACAGCTATGGTATCGGTTAGGGGCACAATCAAAGACTTACAGCGACTGCCATTGCGAACGATTCTGTCCAAGACAGCCACAAAGTCGGAAATGACATGATCCACTTCGTCGAGTCCTGCAAGAACAGTGATGACATCCGAACTTGGGTTTGTGTACTTCTTGCTTAGAATACTTGTCAAGAAAACAGTCAATGTCTGCGAAACAAGGTTAGAGAATATGCCTCGAATATCTATCACAGGCTTCTTACATCTAGTGCATTAGAATCCGCCGGGTTGACCCCAGCTGCTGCCTCGCGAATGGCACGAACAAAGAAACGCTGAGTTTGAACCTAGTTATTGCATCAGCTGTTTGAGTTTACTTTCTGGGACAATTTCTGTTTCATGGCTTACCTGTAGACCGATTGTATCGTCTGGACTCAATTGGTCTAGGATGGCATGCAGTTGATTCCGGTCTGGAGGTAGCAAAAAGAGTTCTCTCCAAAATCCCTCCGAGGGGTCTGCATCGTCTGCCGCCTATCAGGAGCATGTTAGCAATATCACACAAAGCGATGTATATGTCCATACTTTGAAGAGATTCTCATAGAGTTGGACAATCTTAGGTTTGAAGGACTCGGGTCTACTCTGCTGGGTAAGGGGTGAGGCGTCCATGGTATTAGACAATATGATCTGTAAAGATTAGATCGCCAGCATTGGACCTTGGGAACCAGATGAGTAAGGTCAACTTCAAGTCGAGTTGATTCAACTGCTTCGAGGTTCATGAAAAAGGGACACCAGCCACTTTGTCAGCCGATCCAGCCACATGTCCTCTACACTTGCCAATGTGTTTACGCTCTAAGATTAAAAAAAAATCCAATTTTCAATTATACATGTGAATTGAACTGCAGGACTCATACAGTCCACAATCTACATTTTTATACTATTCCCCGCCACTTAACTGTATTTGGAGGTGTGGCATCCTCATGGGGGGTGAGGTAGGTCCCTCCGAGGAACGGAACTCTCCGCGGTCAGGGATGACTCAGCTGCCGAAAAACGCACTGGATGACCACATTCAATATTGGAATCAATCTGATCTGAGTGATGACTTGGTTTACCTTGGTGGTGATTTTAAATAAGGCAAAGTGGAATCCGCTAGTTTCTCCAGTAAGCCTCTTCTTCGATTAGTCTTTAATTACCAACTAAAGGACCTTGAGGAATGGCGCCACTGCCACAACTGCCTGGTGTGTAGAAATTGCTTGACGCTGATTGGCTGGATCTGCGTCATGCTCCTGTCTTACGTAATTTGCTCTGGGCCACGGGGGAATCCTCAAAACAGTCAGAGATTCTTCTTCCAACTTTGATATTCAATCCTTCCACCATCTCTCTTACACAAAGTCCTAGGAGCCAGTAGCAATTTTCATCGAGGTTCACTCCTATTTCACATTGAATACTCCTCGACAATGAGCTTCTGTACCGCCATGCAACGTCCTGTGACATCATCCGCCACACTCCTCCGATGGGCAAAGCCCTCAGCAGGCCGTCTACGTACTTTTTCATCATATGGAAACGCTCACCTCGCCTCTAAGCGGGATATGCAAACTGCAACCGCCTACCGTCCTCATTCACTTCCAACCTCCTTCCCGCCTCCTCGAAGCACCGGCGGCGCCAACACTTCTATCTCAGCTGAATTCCCTCATTCCGACTTCCAATCATACCAAAACCCATCACAAAGCACCTTGTCCAATGTGAGTCTACGGGAAGGCGAAGCGCAAAAATCGAAACCGACTTCCGCTTCTCCGGCCGCCTCCAAGACTTCCCCGAAGCCCCGTCGGCCGCTTCGGGCAAGAAAGGCAGCCATGAAATTGTCACCGGTGGCCACCGAGCAGCTTCGGAAATTGATGGCACAGCCGGAGCCCAAGTTCATTCGAGTCGGCGTCAAGAACCGTGGCTGCTCGGGCCTCGCTTACCACCTGGAGTACGTGGAGAAGCCAGGAAAATTCGATGAGGTGGTTGAGCAGGATGGCGTGAAGGTCTTGATCGACAGCAAGGCTCTGTTCAGCATTATCGGCAGTGAAATGGACTGGCAAGAAGATAAGCTGAGCAGACGATTTGTTTTCCGCAACCCCAATATCAGTATGTGGCCCCCGCAAAAATCGCAGCATCCCGGATCTTCTTAAGAATCGCTTTACTGACTCATTATTACAGAGGAAGAATGTGGCTGCGGCGAATCTTTCATGGTTTAAGCACACAGCTTGAGCATTCCTTTTGATATGTTTCTTATATGGGACTTTCGGCGTCTTTTCTTCTCGGTGCATCGGACGGCGTTTTCAAAGGGAGTTCTGGGATTCCACAACTACCCTTTTGTTTGAGTACACACGCTTGATATCCAGTTGATACCTTTATCTACATTCCTACTTTTTTCTGCATTTTTCTACTACGCCTCGTGTTGGCTGTGGGTTCCTGTGGGCTCACAACTTGGCGGGCCATGTCAAGAGACAGGCTAGAGGCTCGGCCAATGAACTCTTTTTTTTTTAATGTCTGCGGAGACATTCTTTTGAACTCTTGCAAGATCACTTATATGATATCTTTGTGAATAGATTAGTCCGAAGGACATTGATGATGACATGTGGCATACTTATCTCCGAAAAAAAAATCACAAATTATTATCATAAACCTTCTGTCTCGATGTCCTTCCAATTAGCCGTCTCTAGAAAAGTGATGGCATAGTTGCCCAGGTGCTTTCTAGAATGTGTCACATGACGGCATGTGGTCCGAGGCCCCGGAATGGGGTAAGCGCCGCATCTCCAACTCGAATCGTACCAGGCATTGCTTGTATAGAGCAACCTCAATCCATTCCCCATAAAATTACAACATTAACTCCTACCTAAAACATGGCCTCATCCTTCCTCTCTCCATACGCAGTAGGCGAACCAGATACCGATCCGCTCCTCATCACTGTCCGCTTCTCCGCCTCAATCCCCGACCTCCAACTAGACGTCCCAGAGCCCGAGACCACAACAGGTGCAGGCCTCAAGCAACTAATCCGAGCCGAACTCCCAAACCCCCTATCATCCCACCGACTGCGTCTAATCTACGCCGGTCGCGGTCTCGAAGATACAACCGCATTAACAGTCTCACTAAAGCTCCCGCCATCACCAAGCCGGAGCCCTCACCCCGCAGCAGACCAACCCGAGACAGCAGATGACAAAGGAAAAGGCAAGCAGGCGGTGCGCGACATCCGCCCGCGGCTCTACATCCACTGCTCGATCGGCGACATCGCACTCTCGGACGCAGACTTAGCGAGTGAAGCAAGCGTGGCAACAACAATCCTTCTGCAGCAGAAGCAACAGAAAGCCAACACAGGCAAGAAATCACCCGCCAAGGATGGCTCGTCTCTACTGCCAACATCTGCGCAACCGCGCCACTCCCAATCTCAACCCCACTCCCAGCAAACTACCACCACCCCCGCACCCCGCGGCTTCGACCGCCTCCTCTCGGCGGGCTTCACGGCGACTGAGGTCACCGCTCTGCGATCCCAGTTCCTGGCCATGCAGTCCGTTTCCCGGACGCCCGATACTATGCCTACTGGTGATCAGCTGCGGGATCTTGAGGACCGCTGGATGGATGAGGGGTCGACGGTGGCGCAGGTTCAGGGCCTTGGTGCGGAGGGGGGTGGGGCTGGGGATGATGAGGGTGGGATTGGATCTGGATCGCATGGGGCGATGGATGATATGCTTTGGGGGGCTGTTATGGGGTTCTTTTGGCCTGTTGGTTGTGCGATGTGGTTGCGCAGAGAGGAGGGGGTTTGGAGTTGGAGGAAGGGGATTGCTGTTTGTGTGGGTGTTATTGTTAATGCTGTTTTTGGGGCGATGAGGATTATGAACTGAGCATGTTGAGATATGTGTGTTTCTCTCTTCTGTTATTTGGCGTTATGAGATACCCCCCATTTGAAGCTATTCGGTACTTTCTAATTAGGATCTGGGATTTGTTAGGGCTGTTAACCGTCGTACTAGAGACCAGGGTTGCTTGGACCAGGGACTTGGGTTTGGCTGTATCAAGACTCGCCAGATGCTATCATACAGAATGGCAAATATGCGAGAGACAAAGAGGGAGGCGATAGCCTTGCTAGTGTAGACATAAGAGCAGAAAAGCAAAAGACGTGAAAGATAGACCGAGTATACAAACGCCAGCGCGAAACCCAGGTGCTAATGGAACTTGCTGAAAATGACAGCGAAAATCAAAAGAACCAAAACCGTAATGATAGCAATAGTAATTATCCGATTGGTAGCCATCCTAAACAACACACGAGAAGTTAGCAATCACGCCCAGATTAGATCAGAACGAGACAAAGGGGGGTCATTACCTACGGGCCATGCCCCTCAAAGTCTTGATACTAGTATCAACGTAACCCTCACTTTGCTGCAGGTTGTTGCGAGCATTCGTGATCTGTTCTCTCTGCTCATACAGGGTGCCGAGGGTGCCACGAGCAATATCCTCCGTCTCCAGCGCCATGCGCTGACTCTGCTGCAGCCGCGCTGAGCTGCGCTCTAGCCGGTCCGTACCGGAAAGCAACTGCTGTCTTTGTTCGAGGTGCTCATCCTGCGGCTCGTCGGTGTACCGGTCGCCGAAGAGTGCCTGCCGGTCATCCGAGAGAGACTTGAGCTTGCGCTTGACCTCGTCGATGTCGGTTGAGTAGTTGCGGAAGCGGATGTTGACTTTTGACCGGGCTGCTGAGGGGATGTTCTGCTTCTCCATGCGCATCTGGTCGAGCTAGACGTGGATTGATTGGGGTTAGTTTCTCTTGTTCTTATGATTGTTGGTTGTTCTTGCACTGTGGCGCATGAGAATGAGTTGGAGGGGTCCGGTGGACTCACCAGTTCTGTGGCTTCTTCGAGGACTTGTGTTGCGATGCCGATTGCTGATTTCCGTTGCTCGCCGCTTGCCTCGGCGATCTGGTCCAGCTTCTGGTTCAGGTCGGCTTGCACCAGCTTCAACTCGTTCTCGTAACTAGCGAACATCTCCGAGCCGGCGTCTGTGTCCAGTGGGTTTGACATGGTGGTTGTGCAATATGTGTTTTAGCTGAGGTGGAAATGAAGATCTGCTGCTTGCAACGGTGGTTGATGTGTTGATGTAGGCTCCACCTTTATCTGGGGCGGGTGACGCTGTTCAATAGTGCTGAGTGGCGCTTCGGTCGGATCTTGTTGGTGTGGCTTCGCTTTGTAAAAGATGTACTTTGGTCTTCCGGGAGTATTAGAGGCACGAAAAGAAAATATTTAAAGTAACCACAAAGGTTCTGATAGGATTAACAAACGTTGGAACAGGAACAAGTGACGGTGAGACACGTGATTCATCCCGGTGTTGCATTTGCGACATCCGATGACCTCTACATCTACACAATTTTGTATCTATGACCATTTATCTTCTAGGAGTTGCAATAAGTTGGAAATAGAATTTGATACATAGCATTAACGTAACACCAGGCCCACACAAAACAATTCGCCTTTTCAATAAACATCCAAGATACCCCTTTGGTATACAAGATCATGGAACTTTCTCAAGCCTCTTAGCCACTTATGACAGGAAATTCTTGCTGTCTTGATCAGCAATGGCTGCGCTGCGCTTGGCATCCAGGAAGAGGTCCTCGCACTCAGCAACATCAGCCTCCTCAATTGCGCCGGGGCGGCCATTGACGCGGGAGAGAATGCTTGCGGGGGCCAACAACTGCAGGGCGTACCGCAAACTGACCTTGCTGCCATGCTCAGCGACCTTGTTCAAAGCAGGTTCTGTGATATTGAGACCTTCGGTCTTGGCGCGCAGCCGGATGATAGTCTTGATCTCCTCGGGGGCGTAGGGGTTGGTGGGGATGATAAGAAGGCGGGCAAGCAGATCGGGGGGAATACCGTGTGCGGCACTGATTTCGTGGGTACCGCGAATAACGGTGTGGCCGCGGTTGGAGGCGAGGATGACGATCGGGGAGATGGTCGATTCGAGGGCACGATTCAGGTATGTAAAGCACTCAATGTCGAGCATGTGTACCTAGAGAAGAAATGGGGTTAGAGATAAGGTCGAATAATTCACAGGATAAACTTGTTCACGTACCTCATCGATGAAGAGAACACCGGGAACCAACTCCGCGACACCCTGATCAATGTACCGGTTGACAACCTTGTTGATTTCCTGGCGCAACTTGTCCGTGATTTCCGTCTTCTTGGGCTTCATCAGCTGGCCCATCATACTCATCACATCTTGTCCGCCCTGGGGTCGGGCGTTGGCCATATCTAGGTCGTGAAGGGTCACATCCTGAACAATCTCCTTCTTCTTGTGAACCTCGCCCTTGGGGACAGGCACATACTCCTCAGCCTCAAGATCGAATTCTGTCGCATACGCATCGGATCGCCCAACTCGCTTGCATGAGCCGGTATTGGCTTCGATGTAGATGACGTCTCCGACTGTGACACGCTCCTTCTGGATAGCTTCGTAGATGCTAGGGTCCAGGCGCAGCTTCTTAGAGCCCTTGGCGGACTTCAATCCGATGATCAGATGGCTAATTGTACGCCCGTATCCGCCCAGTGGGTTCTCAGCCTCTTCGGGGGTAAGCTCAGTCACCTCTCCCTCATAAACTTCCTTTGTTTCGCGAACACGGAGGCCTGTCATAGGTTAGCATGGATTTCCACAGTTGTTGCGCTTCCCCTAATGTTGCATTGCTTACCGATAGCTCTCCGGAAGTTCTCCATCAATGCTTCTGTCTTCTTGACCTCTGCAGAATAGATTTCGCTGCCGACAATCGGGCAGAAAGGAACCTTGGTTCCCAGCTCCTGCGATACAGCAAGAGCCAGAGCAGTCTTTCCGGTACCAGGGCCACCAGCAAGCAGGACAGCTCGTCCAGCCATCTTCTTCGACTTAATCAAGTCCACCACAACACCGCATGCCTGCCCCATGGTTTTAACCGTTAGTTATCGTTGCTGCGAACCAGATAACCTAGTGGATTCAGGGTTGCTCTTCACTCACCTCGCGGGCAGCTCCTTGTCCCACAAATCCATCGGCATTGTTCTCTGGAGTCCCATCAGAGCGCAAGCCTAGACCCCGAATGTGTGTATGCGCTGCGGTCCTGTTCTCGCGCGAGTTACCCTTCACTTCACTAATCTGGACCATGTTTGGAAGAGGTGTGGCCGAGTAGAGCCACAAGTATTAACGAAATGTGAGTCAATCGGTTGAGCAGAAGGAATTAAAAGTAAATCAAAGCTTCAAAGAAATAGCCTAGATAGAAAAGAAAGGTAACGCGATGGATCTCTGTGAGATATGCTTCTGGCCGAAATTCGTGAGCAAGGGATCGTCGAATGAGAACGCCGCCTCCAGGGCGGTGAACTGCCCCAAATTCTTCCCTGCTGGACCTCTCCTCCGCCTGTTGTCTATAAACGACTTTCCGGCTCTTTGCATTCTCGACACTCTGCGAGAGTCTGATACCTGTTGAGCACAATGGCAGGCCTATACACAAGGTCTGCAATGGCCGCTCCATTCTCTTTGGCCTCGGCCTTCCGCAGTCTTTCCATCGCCACACCGAAGCGATCCTTCTCAACGACGCCGGCAACGCAATCAGTTCCGAAACTACCGGAAACCGCCCCAGTCTACCCCTACGGGCCATCCAAGTGGTATAAACAGGCTGACTCCGGTCTCTACGGAGGCGCTTCGATCCGATTCGGTAACAAGATCTCCAAGGGACGCAACGCAGGCAAGACACGACGAAGCTGGAAGCCCAACGTGCGCCGAAAGAAGATTGAGAGCGAGGCTCTGGGCGAGTCTGTGTTTATCAAGGTCACTCGTCGTGCCTTGCGATCAATCTACAAGGCCAAGGGCCTAGACAACTACTTGCTGTCCGATCGGCCAACACGTCTCAAGGAGCTCGGTCCTTTCGGATGGAATCTTCGACACCAGATTATGCAGACCCCGGCGATCAAGGAGAAATTCGCAAAGCAGCGCAAGGCCTTCGGTGTTCCTGAGCCCCCGTCATTGGGCAAATGGATGAGAGACCACAGACTGGAAATCAGGAACAAAATCGAAAACTTGGATATTGACGCATTGACCAAGCCTCGTGCATCTCGGCGACGCACCCCGTCGTATGCTCGGTAGACCAGCTTGGACAACCTTGTGTGCCGAGGGGAATGAACAGGCGCTTGTATCACTATCCTGAAGAGCGATGGACGGTTTTTTGGGCATCACGGATTTTGTGCCATCTTTGTATGCTATCTCGTTTCTCATGGTGGAAATGATGGCCACAGCTTTCTAATTTGGGTGCGGTCTCTTTTTCAATTTGCATATTGGGTCTTCTGTATTATACTCCAATCTTACTTCGTGTTCACTGCAATGTCGTCAAGACGTTTCATCTAACTATACTTTTACGCCAAGTCAATGACAAGTTTGCATAGAGAGGATATAGCACTCTACCGACATCAAAACTCCGCCGAACCAAAGAGGAGCGGATACATGAGCGTCTCGTCGTCAACCCCATAAGCACTGCCAATCCCGTTCTCAAGTGGAGAAAAGGTCTGAACACCTATACCAGCCATTGATCCAGTATGAGTTGGTTCATGGAAAAAAGGACACTCTTCGGAGCACATGTGACTACTCAAACTCCCAAGCATGGCTTGATCATGCGATGCTGGCAGTTGGTGGTGGAATTCCTGATCCAGACTCCTAGGGAAATCCTCCGTAGTCATCTCGCGTATCATGCGCAAGACACCCCGATGCATGATGATCAATGTGAGCAAAGGCATCTGGGACTGGATATAGGAAGCAGACTCTGTCGAGATGCGCCTCGGTAGCGGGTCTTCCTCTGCCGTTCCGTGGAGCGGAACTTCTTTGGCTAGAACATCGAAGACATCGCGCAAAGGTTCAGCTTGAACCCATCGCTCAGCTAGGATGGCCAGCGCAGTTGAGCAGGCGCGCAATGCGTCTGGGACTTCGCGTGATCGGTAGGCGATGGTTTGGTGTTGAGGTGGAGTTGCCCAGAAGCAGTACAGAAGGGTGATACCTACAGCGACTTGGCTCAAGAGCTGATTACCGGACTAGGTCAGTTGATGGGGAAAAGAACAGAGGGGGTTGAGCACATACCCCAGGCCATAGTTGTGCTGTCTGTCGGTCTTTTTGGAAAGTCCTGAATGTCATAGCAATCTGAACACAGGCTGGCACTGATCGGTCCCCAAAGCCATTACAGACATTTTCTTTGGTTGGCTGGTGTAATAGGAGGATCGTGTAGTTATAAGCCATGCCAACCCATCGATCGCTCGTGTAGCTTTTTGAAGCAACATCGCTCAATAGCCTTAATTGAGATCTCCAGGAGTCCAATTCGCCCAACATGTGTTCTCGCCATGTCGTTGAGGCATCGATTTCTTTGAAATCCGACCGCATCATGGTGCTGATGATCCGGGATTGTATACGTCTGCATCGGAATAGATGAAGGGCTGGTGAGACATGTGTCTTCTGTGATGGTGTTTCTATTTGAATGTGGCTATCCTCTGATCCTTCGTGATGAAGGTCAGCATCTCCGACGTTTGAAAAAAGCTACCATTGTCAGTCTTTTCAATGTCTACTCCAGAACCTAAGGTCGGGTTATTGAGAAATCACCTACCTCCACGCTAATATGCTCGTCATTGATGTTGTTGGGAATGTGGAAAATCCAACTGATAAATCGATCCAAAGCATAAGCAGACCAAAACACTCGACGGCGGGTTTGGACCTCTAATGAAAACGCGGGATTCGGAACCTGTGGCTCGCTCTCAGCTAAATGAAGTTGGGCCATTACACAGTATCTCATCATTGCAGAGACAATGGTGACAATCATCTGTGATGATGGAGAATGAAGGGCATGCAGGGTCATAAGCAGATATGCCTGGGCATGGAGAACAGAGTCGGGTTGGGCGAAAACGTGGACAAGATATTGCATGGCAGTGTTATACAAAGACTAAGTTGTTAGCTTTTCCTTTAGCAGCAAATTTACTTAATATACACTTACTTGAGAAGTAGCAATGTCATCGACCGAAACTCGAGGTGTAAGAAGTAGAGCAACAGCATGCACCTAAAATGCATCTATGGTTAACAAAAATTTGAAGTAACAAGTATTTTGTCCATACCATGGTTACAAAATAGTCCTTCCATAGAGATTGCTGATGCCTGGACCTATCCATCTGCGAATGAGACTTCCACGATTCATACCAGCCGAGAAAAGTAGCGGGATGAAGAAAGGGATATCGTGGGTTAACTCGTTCCAGGTATATTTGAACCAAGCGATCAGATGCCTCATTTGAAAGCCGCGTGGCACGATCTGCTTGTAATACCTGATCTGTGAACTGCAAAACAGTGTGGGTACCTGGACTTCCAGACTGTATGTGGGAGAATGCAGAAGATTCAGTGCTTGTGAGAGTAGCTAGGATGCCAATTAACAGGCTGGAATGTCCACACTGGCCATGAGAATCTGGCAAGTCTTCCACTGCATTGGGGGATGGCAAGGCTAATGACGGGCAGGAGGCTGAATATTGCAGAGTCATAGAATTTGACGCCGCCCTGTCCTGTGGTATACTGCGAAAGTATGGTGGCCTTGACGTATTAGAAACCCGAGAAACATGGTCCGTTTCACTGCTTCTTCGATGAGGAGATTCCTGTGTAGTTGGTTTCCGGCTGGCAGAGAGGTTCTTTAGCCTCTCATCTGGAATTTGAGATTCAAGATCGATAATTCTTTCTTCGAGAGCTCGGGTGTATCTATAAAAGCAGTTAGCAGGGGTACTTGTGGCATAGTTGACTCGACCTACTCGGTACTGACACGAGCCTTTCGGCTCACCGGCTCAGTTGAGATGCATTCTATATGCCGTCAGACAAGATTGTCTTCTTGTTTGTCTCATTATATACTTACCCTTATTCGCTGCTCTGCAATTATCGCACGGTCTGCCTCCGGTACACTGGCATTGGTTGGTTTTTCTGGATTCAAAGCTGTAATCAAGGACACTCACTTTTTGCTTCCGTGATCGACACCGTCGACAAGCAAGTGTTTTCTGCCTCTTTCTAGAAGGTCCCACTTTGTTTCTTTCCATTCGGACTTGGCATTTGGTGTCTCACTGAGTTTATCGGACTAAGATGTCCGATGGCGGTTCCGTTTTGACTCCGTCGATACACGTGACTCGGTATTTATCAAAAGAATGAAGACTAAATGACTTCGTTATTTTACCTTTAGCTTGGTTTGAGTGGGTTCAATGTTCATAGAAGCAGTAGACCAATTATATTCGAGGCTAAGTTTAAGCTATCTGTGAAGTTGAAGTTGCCATGCAAGCTCATCGGCATGCCAAGTTCCGTCGGACATTGCAGCCTCCGAAAAGAGACCGAACTGAGTACTTTAAATGCTCAGAGGGGTAACAATTTATTTTGACTCTTTCAACCTTTGCTTTTGGAATATTTCACCGGAGAAAGAAATTCTACACTATAATGCCTCAGAAAATTACTGTTGCTGTGGCGCAAGCCCGCACTCTGTCTACACTTGAGTTGACCCTTGCCGCTCTCAAGCAAATCACCCAGCATGCAGCTTCAAAGGGTGTCCATCTTCTGCTTTTCCCAGAAGCTTATCTAGGCGGGTATCCTCGCACTTGTGACTTTGGAACTGCTGTTGGTGCGCGTGCCCCCTATGGCCGGGATCAATTTGTTGAATACTTCCGTGCCGCCGTTGACCTGGGCGATACCCCTGCTGGAGCGGGAGATGACTGGGTGGAGCGCAAGCTGCCCGTAGCTCAAGGTCGAGACCACCGTGGCGATGGGACCAGAGAGTTCCTCGAGCGGCTGTCCCGCGAGACGGGTGTCTTTATTGCAACTGGGTTGATTGAAAAGGCCGGGGGAAGCATGTACTGCTCGGCACTGTATGTCGATCCATTGCGGGGTGTTCTGGGGAAAAGGAGAAAGGTTATGCCTGTGAGTCCATCGTCATTGAGTTTGACTTGGTGTCGAATGCAGCGGGATTGAGAGATGCAAACTAATACTGATCTGAAATTGCTGAAAAAGACGGGCTCGGAACGTCTTGTATGGGCCCAGGGCTCTCCTTCAACCCTGAAAGCTATCACTACGGAGCTCAATGGAGTCAAGCTTACCATTGCTGCTGCTATCTGCTGGGAAAGCTTCATGCCTTTGCTTCGTCAAAGTCTTTACTCGCAAAATGTGAACATCTATCTCGCACCCACAGCTGATAGCCGTGACACTTGGCTGCCTCTCTTACGCACTATTGGTGGCGAAGGCCGCACTTTCGTGCTTTCTTGCAACCAGTGCGTGCGCTACAATGAACTACCATCCTGGATCACTGAGCAAGGTAAAACTACAGAAGGTGCGTGATACATGATTCACTAACGTGTTCAAATGACTCATCTTTTCCTAGAAGCTCCAGACCGCTATATCTCTCGTGGTGGCTCTTGTATCGTCGGACCCTTGGGTGAAGTCGTGGCTGAACCTATCTGGGAAGTCTCCACTGATGATGCAACTGATGGCTCCAGCATCGAAAAGGGGCTTGTGATTTCTGAGATCGACTTAGAGGATTGTGAGCGAGGACGACTTGATATGGATGTTGCGGGAAGCTATTCAAGAGATGAATTCCGGTTGACGGTCGACGGGTTGGACTTGAACCCTCCTCCGTTCTAGGGAATAAATTAGAAAAAATCTCACATGTTATATATAGAAAAGCCTGTCTGCACAATTTTACCCTTTTTATCCATTTTTCACCACGTACATTCTAAGACATATTTATGGCTTCACTTCAACCCCTGTATATTCATCTACCTCTCACTATGAAATGTGCATTTGTAATGGAGATAATTGGAAAGAAGATGCTAAATAAGCGGCGATAGCGTCAAACGCTGAATTCTTCTTGATTCCATGATTATGAAGAAGGCAACCGTTGACTGAAAGCAGGCCGAATGGAAACCTCACTCTTCGATGCAATATGCTTCGATTTGTTTGGAGAAACAAGTGATAGAGGCATCAAACTGCATCAACGCCGCTAATCTCAATTCCGTAGGAGTTCTGAATTCTTGGCAGGCAAGAATTAGCGTATACATGAAGCGACGTGTGCATGAAATCAATTAGGGTTTAGCGTTGAAAGGGTCCAGAGCCATGTTAATTATAGAGAATTGACTTGAATTTTTAACGTATTTTGCGGCTAACATAAATAAAGGGGGGAATATCAATAAAATAATCACTACTAGAATATGAGGACCAGTGGGATTGACGCTAGACTTCCATAAAACCTAACTTAGGTCTAAGGTACGGGCGACTAAGTGTCCACGGGTGCCACCTGGACACAACTCTCTTATTGGATACTGGCTGACCGCTTTTTCTCATCGAAGCATGTATACAAATCCAATTCCCCTATTTATTTTACACCACGCATACCTCTATTACTATGCCAGGCGGTCGACCGACCATTAATCTTAAACCATTCACAGATGAAATCATCTCTCTTTCTCAAGCCGGTATATTTTCTAGTTTAATAAGTGAGACTTTACGCGCTACGCATGGCCTTACTTTTCTTTGTACCCCATATAATAAGGGGTACTTTGTAAGCCCTTCGGCAGTAGTGAGCGCCATAAGTACCGGCTTGGCCAAGTGCCAAGCCTAGTTGCCTGAGGCAACTAGAGTATGCAAACCCTGCAAACCTCCCACCTCCCCACTTTAGTAAGGGTGGGTCTGACAAGGAACTCTTGGGCCGCATCCCCAATTTGCTACTCAATTTGCTATCAACTGGTCCGTTCTTTGACACGTCACCCATCCAACTATGCCTCTCTTCATTCCTTATTATCGGGAAGCTGGGCAATTACCAGGGCCTCTCCCCGATCAGAATGAGATTGAACAGGCAACGCGGACCCTCCCCAAGAGATCAGACTACGGTGGGCGCATGGTCGTAATCAGAGACAAATACGTTGTGAAATATGGCCCGCTTGTGACCGAAAATGAGGGATATACTCTAATGTTTGTTGAAAAACGACTCAACATCGCAGCACCACGACTCTACGCCATGTACCGCGATCGGGACATCCTGTATATCGTCATGGAATACATCCCCAGCATTTCTCTAGGGATGGCGTGGCCTTCGCTCACCGAGGCAAATAAAAATTCGATTGTTGAACAATTACGATGCATCTTTGATCAGATGAGAGTGCTGCCATCGCCCGGATTTTATGGCAGCGTCAACAGAGGACCCATTCCCCATAGGTATTTTTTTTCGCGTGAAAAGGACGCTGCTGTTACCGGCCCTTTCCAGACGGAAGAAGAATTTGGAAAAGCCATCGCACTTCGCTCGAAAACTATGTGGAGCGAATCAAACCGTCATAGCTTTCTCTCCGACTATCTTGCTCGTCACCTCCCATTGACCCTTCGCAATCATCCACCTATGTTCACCCACGGAGATCTCTCCAGAGATAACGTTCTTGTACGAAAGGTCGTTAGTTCTGTCACAAATGAAGAAGAGTATGAAGTAGCTGCCCTTGTCGACTGGGAAGCGGCTGGATGGTATCCTTCGTACTGGGAATACTCTCATATATTTCCCCTCCTGCAGTGGATTGACGACTGGCCAGCATATGTTGAGAAGATTCTCGATCCCTTGCCGCTGGAGGGTGCCATGATGCGGGTTGTCTTTTGTGATCTTGAGTTCTAGAGCGAGATAACACCATGTTGACCCCGGTGTTTGTTGGTTATAACGCCTTCTGTTGGGGCGGCGCCGGGACGCTCCTAAGGACTCTATCCCAGTCGGCAGGATGCTTGGACATGGACGTAACGCCCAGTTTCTCAAGCGAGTAGAAAGACTGCGAGTACTCAGGAGATTGCCTTGGTTATGGGGTATAAGACATTTCACTCGCAGAGGTGATATCACCCGTGACGTGGTACAGGATGCCGCTCTTGTCTGCCGCAGTTTTGCTATCGAAGCTAATCGCCACGGTAAGGTTGGAGATTTATGTTTACTTTTTCTATTATAGGTGCACGAGGCGCTTCGGCACCTTCTAGAAAGATATCTAATCTTCTATCCATTTAATAGGAATGGATTCCATCTCAAGGAACTCAGCCACTAGCCTTTTACGTTGCTAGCCAGAACTCAGCAGTCTCAGTCGAGGAGTAATTCCAATTTGTCTACATGGTATTAGCTTTCGAATTAAAAATCGAAAGGCATAACATACCATGAAATACTTTTCAACAGCCACTCTGCCCCTTGGAGGGGGAGGCAAAGCATTTATGTCCCAAATGAAAAAGAAAGGCTGAGAAGCATGGAGAGAAGGGGGAAAGAGTGAAGTGGGGAAGATATGCGGGTGTAGGGCTTATTATATGCAAACGAGAGATGTTACAGAAGAAAGATAAAGCGAACAATACATGGGTGGTATGTAAATTTCGAACTTCCAAAGATAACAGATAAAATGCTCCGCACCAATGGTCACATTGGCTATCTTGACATGGTGTGGGAAACAACACAGTCATTTTTACCACTAGGCCATAACAAAAACCTCGATTCCTGTTTAGGGCCTAGGGAGGCCATATCCCCATCTGTCACATGGCCATAATTTCTTTTCATTTCGATCTCTATGAATCCGAATATCCAGGAACCAACTGGTATCCAGTTCTAGCAGTTCCCAATGCTCTTTCATAGCTTGATCTAGACTAGCCGCTTGCTTGGCGTTGTATGAGTGGTTCATGATATTGATATCGTCAATTTGGAAAATGACGGTGATCTATGTATACAACACGGCCGATCTATAAAATATGTCAACCTGTATTTTTTTCTAGCTATCTTATCCAATGAAACCATACCATTGAAGAAATCAACAAATCAACAGAAAATAGATGTCTTGCCTCTTATCAATTCCCATATCCTAAAGATGAATTACCGATGCGGGATGTCTAATGGAAGCCCGCTGGAATGCGGCCAGAAGGTGGGCCGCATTCGGACGCCACACCTCGGGATCTTCGCACCCGCGTCGATCTTCAAGTCTCTTTCTTCAGTCTCAACTTTTGACACTGCCCTCACTTTTATTATGATTTGATTTAAACAAAAACATTGTCCCTTGTTGTATAATCTCACAATAGGGACGAGTACACGCCTTCATGCAGTTCGCGTTACCTCCGCGGCGGAGCCCGCATCCTCTACCTCTTTCCCGTTCCTCTCGAATGTCATGCTATCGCAGGAAACAATTAAAGTCGGTCGCTGTCCTGGCATCCGCAATATTATCCCTCCTTTGTCTCCTCCACTACCTCTACTCCTCAGCCTCCATATCCGTTGTGGCTCCGGCGAGTACTTCTGGGGTGGTGATCGTCACACTGCTAGACCGCCAACGGTACAGCGAAAGCTATCTCAAAAAGATCGTTGCAAACCGGGAGGATTATGCCAAGCGTCATGGTAAGAAATCCCTCTATAAGATAATAATGGACTAGATCTAACCCTCACGCGAGAACAGGCTACACCAACTTCTTTGCAACTGCGTCGGATTACGACGAAGCTGTTGGCGATGCCCCACTGAGCTGGGCGGTTGCACCGGCTATCCGCCATGCCATGGCTACACATCCTCGATCGGCATATTTCTTCCATCTCGCGGCTAATGCTTTGATCATGAACCCTACCAAATCCCTCAAGTCTCACATCCTGGAGAAGGGCCGTCTGGAAGACTTGATGATGAAGGATGTGCCTATTGTGCCCCCAGATAGTATCATCAAGACATTCGCGCACCAGAAGGAAAAGGATGTGGACCTTATCATCACCCAGGACGGCGAAAATTTGAACCCCGGGAGCTTCATTTTGAAGAATGGAGAGTATGCCCGTTTCTTCCTTGACGCCTGGTTTGACCCGCTTTACCGCGACTACAACTTTGCCAAGGCGGAGACTCATGGACTGGTAAGACAATTATTTTCCTCTATTGCTCTATCTTCATATGGATAGAGCTTCGAGAGCCTTGATCTGACCAACATTCTGCTAGGATCACATCATGCAGTGGCACCCAACTGTCCTTGCTCGAACCGCCTTGGTCCCTCAGCGTATTATGAGCTCCTACAGCAATGACTCGCCAGGTGCTTCTTTGGATGGTACCTACAAGGATGGTGACCTTGTGATCCAGTTCCATGGGTGCGAAGATACAGAGGGTCGGGACTGTGCTCACGAACTAGAGCCATACTATAAGTTATGGGAGAAGAAGATACAGAGCGATTAGACAGCTTTGAAGCTCAAGAACCAAGGTTGTTCTTAAAGTGGCGCTTGCGTTTAGGGGACCACTTTTTCCACGTGGGGGGAAATGGCGTTTTGCTTGTGATCTTTCGCCTGTTCAAGGGTACAATGTTTTTAGGGTTGGTCAGCGTTTGGTCGTGGAGACCTCGACATATGGTGTGTTTTTGCTTTCAATTGGCATACATAGCTGCAAAAGAAACACGATAATCATTCAATTTTTTACTATGTCCAATACCAAAATTATACATCGTCTCATGATGTCAGTAAGTAGCGCATACTGTTAATCATGACAACTAAGGTTGCTCGATAAGCTGCTTGTGACTTTTTTCTTCAAGTCATCAACAAAGGCAGTCTGATGCCTTGCTATAATTTTCTTCCTCTTCCCCACTCACTCAATCACTCGGCCCGTTGTCATAGCATCTGGGATCGCTAAATGACAAGCCTGGAATTGACCATTCCGCCAACTTCTTAGGCAAGGCCAGGGAAGATTACAGCGCGCTTCTTCTTATACTTGTCACCAAACTCCTTGCGGTAGCGCTTCTCCTTCTTCCAACCCCAGCTCCACATCTGCAACCCACCGACAACAACGAAGAGCAGCACACTCCAGTTCAACTGGCTGACAAGGAAAATACCCAACCAAGCCAGGATCTCAAAGAAGTAGTTGGGGCAGGTAACGACACTGAACCCGAATCCAGAAGGAATGCCTCGCTCAGTAGTACCGGGCCGGCGGAGATTACGCAGGATGTAGTGCGCATTCAGGTTCGCCAGTTCACCGAAGACAAACAGCGCCAGTCCGGCGTACACAAGGGCCTGGTTGGGGGTACTGGTAGCGGCAGCCGCGTCCGGGCGGAACACCCAGTAGGCGATATTGAAACCGGCCAGAACCCAGTAGTGGGCGCTGTTCTTGACGATGTTGCGGGCGGGCATGGTGGCGCTGCTGAAACGGTGCACGAAGATTGTCTCGAACTCGCGCTTCAGGAAGTGCACGCTGAGAAGCAAGCAAACTAGGAGCTGGAGGTCGGAGGGCGAGGGGAGGGGCTTGTCGAAGTTGAAGTACAAGAGGGGTCGGAGTGGGAAGAGGAAGAGCGCGGGGATCAGAAGTGGGCCGAGGTATTCGATGATGAAGACGGTGCGCCAGGCAATTTGGGGCCCTGTTGAATTGAAGAATTAAATGTTAGTTTCTGTCGGTTCGTTGGGAAAGGTGCGATGATCCTCGGGGTGGGATTCGCATTGTCCGTGACATGGGGTGTAGACACGTACCGAGGTCCTTGACGTAGATCACGCTTGAATTTCGCATGCCAGTGTCCTCGATGGTCGTGTTGATCGAGTTCGGCACCACGCTGTGGTCGCTACCCTTGGTGATTCTCATCCGGTGAACTGAGCAACCGGATGCTGCGGAGAGCGCATTGTGCAATTCCTCACTGGAGGCATTGAGAGGAATCTCAATTTCCTTGGGGAGCTTCCGGATGGGTTTGCCTGCTTTTGAATTAGCGATGCTCTTAGGCTACTCTCTCTGTGGTCTTGCTGAGAGCTTTGGATAAACAAGAGCTATTTATGCATACCCCTTGGCTGAACGACAAGTGTGATTTTATCAGCCGCCATGATAATGACCTTGCTCAAGCAGATGTGATGCTTGAATGATAGGGCTTATTTGTGACCACCAAGAGAACTTGAAGTCGCAACTGGCCAAAAAAAGTACAGTCCCAACAATCTACAAGTTGGGCCTCGGTTGATGTCACGTGTTGACACCTGAGGCCAAATGTCCAACATCCAACATTCGGCATTCCTGGGATGTCTTGTAAGGCTGTCTTGGCAGCTTACTGAGGTCGTACAGAGTACTCCAGGGCTGTGTACAATCCTTGCGTCTTGACAATTCAGCGCGTGGCTATGCCTTGTTGCTCCGGATGGTTTCTTCCGCACTTCACCTTGAAAATTGGAATAGCCTGGCCGCCAATGGCACATTCTGTTCAATGCAGCATTTTCTCAGAAGGCAGCCTTTTGCTAGTAGCTACTAGCCTACTAGTAGATGCTTAAGGCTTGCTAGTAGAGGTAACCTGACACAGCAATTTGTTTTCCACCTCTAACTAGTAAATCAAATGATAATAACAAGAATCGTCGGCCGCGTTTGCGGCCTTGTGAGTCCTTTTTGGTTGGTCTTTTTAAATGTCTTTTCAGATGACTTTTCAGCTATCTCTTTCTCACGGATATTTTGCTCCCCTTCTCGGTTTCATAGACATACAGTATTAAAAGGCGGAAAGAGGCTTAATTTGTGAAATGGACTTTTCAATCTATAATCTTTGATTTAGGGGAAAAATGTTGATCTGGGAAAGCAGAAGAGCGCCCTTTAAGGGTTCTGTTGAAGACCAGATTGCTGTATAATTCTCCTCCACACATACATACGACCATAGGGGGTGTGGAAAACAGGGCTTCCCGTCCGCTCAGCCGTACTTAAGCCACACGCCGGTGAGTTAGTAGTTGGGTGGGTGACCACCAGCGAATCCTCACTGTTGTATGTTTTTGTCCTTTTGGATTGTTCAGGAATTGGGACTAACATGTTAGTCGGGCTAAGAGGCCAAGAGGATTGATTCTCTAGTTTAATTCTATTCTTTAGGCCAAAAAGAAGCATCTACTAAAACCTACTAGAAACAACCCCGACGACCCCCTCTAAGTCTTCCACCTAATACTATTCTTCCCACTCTATAATCACCAACAGACATCACAAGGTGCAAGTCACTCACAATGAGCCTTATCTCTATCATCTGTACCCACGAAGTATCACCTACTATACGAAACCCTCTCGGATCCCAGGAAAGCTCATCTTGACTGGCAATGATAGGTCATCACATCTATCTTATCGACAGCATACGAGGCTTCAAGCAAGATCGATTCGCTTCCGAGCCTTATCCTCGTCACGACAGCCAACGTGGCCGAACTCCAGAAGTACACAAAAGACTCTATCACGAAGCCGCCGGTTAAGTCCCTCCAGTATCCTTTCCTCGGCTGGGATATAGACAAGATCGCTTATTTCCTACAGAAAAGGGGGTCGAAGACAATAGGGTAGATCACATTGCCTTCCTTATCGCTGATGAGAAAACAACATCGGGTGAGAATACCCTATGTACTCCTTGTTTACAATATTGTAAATTTGCAGGAGAGTGTACGGCTCTCCGCTAATGAAAGGTGGGAAGGCGCCCAGGAAGCAGTCGTAAAAATGATCATGTTCACGTGTTCACATGGTAGTTAAACAATACCTACATATGTAGGTACTGCTAGAGCTGCGGAAGGACTCAAGCGGACCAATAATGATCGTAACCGCTCGGCAAGTATGGCGGGTTCATCACTAACCACGAGAGTACGAAGTGCGTTGTCATTACTACTAGTACTACTGGTACTACTACTAGTAAGTACTAGTATTGTTTAGATACAGTTACAATACGTGGTTGAAACCATTGTATGACTTTGAGTACACCATATAAAAGCACCGGATTAGTCATTGATCACTCACACCTGGGCAGATTGTTCAAATAGTGGGTTTTGTCATTTTTGGAGAATTGGAGATTTGCATATATGTCATTTCATACCATCCATTTCATACACTCAGATTTCTGTCACTTATCACAATTTTCCTCTAGGAAACTTATTTTTGCAAAGTCCGAGCACATTGCGGATCTTTAGACCCACCTGATTCAGCCGCTGTCATTGATCCAATCATAGTGTGCGGTCTACACCACATCATCCTGCGAAACTACTATAAATCGAACCGTTGTGCTGATCTAGCTCTTGTTTATCACTTCAGCTAGGCAGCCGGAGTCCGGGTTGTCCGCCAGTCATTTAGTAAATGACTAGGCAAAAATGCAGTAAGACTTGACAGGGGGTAGAGCATGTACGAATCAGAGATATTTGATTGCCCATAGCAGCTGCCTAGTGGGGCGTTCTTCTTCACCCAGGCCCACCTTGCGCTAAGAATGACCACGAATGGAGGCGTAGCTGGACCTTTAGAATGTGAGGCGCATTCAGCCGTACGCTTTGCTCGGCTGATGGCTCTCGGCTTACTCCGTGATTCCCATGGAAGGCTTATAATAATGTCCTATCCCATTTCCGCCAAAATGATCGCATGATGATTCACTTCTTCTTTTCCTAACTACCTGTGATTATTGTGTTGCTCTTTTGCTACTGCTTCCCTGTATACGTACTTACAACTTTAAGTTCTTCCTCAGCTCTCCGCCTTGATACTTCACCCTACCCAACTGTGCTTGGTATATACCGGTAAGCGACTAATCGCTAGCTAATCGTTATCATTGTTTTCTTTTTGTTCGACCTAGCTATAATCACAAGAAATCACCCCACTGGTATCTTTAACGTTGATACTAACGGGTTCATCACAGTTCGCAGTCAATTTCTGTACTATTCCATTGAATTGCAGCGTCTAAATTCACCATGGCTGAAGAGTCCAAATCCAGCAGCAAACTTGCTCAGATTGAGCAAGTCGTGACTGCAGCCTTGCGGCCCTTACCCACTCAAACTGGCGATGGTAGCTATGTACAACAGCCAATTGTGACGGGCCTTGCCAAGGACCTGCTCCATTTTGACCTGCAAGATGCCAAAACTTTGGCGGAGGTTGCCAAAGGTGCTGTGACTGGCGAGGCTACGAATGACAGAGATTATATCATGGAGCGCGTGATTCAGGTTTGTGTTTTCGCAAGGAATTAGCTATGCACTCACTCTAACCCTTCTGCAGCTTGCCGCTGGCTTGCCTTCGACATCTCGAAATGGAAAGGAGCTGACCAATGGCTTCCTCGCCCAATTGTGGGGTGATCTGGAGCACCCACCTATCTCGTGAGTCCTGAAATGCGATGTCGATCGATGTGGAAAATGTCGGTCAGTGACTGACTAGTGATGCAGTTATCTTGGACGCGATGCGGCATACAGGAAGGCCGATGGATCTGGCAACGTAGGAATCCTCCCCTTATATGTTGAGAAAATCTGCTAAACAGCCTTAGAACACTTTTTGGCCTCAGGTTGGTGCTGCTGACACTCCATATGCACGGTCTGTTCGGCCGAAGACTATGCAGCCTGCTGCTCTTCCGGAGCCAGAGGCTCTTTTCGATAGTCTCTTGGCCCGGAAGGATTTCAAAGAACACCCGAACAAGATTTCTAGCGTGCTTTTCTACCTTGCCTCTATTATCATCCACGGTAGGTTATTGTCCGTTGGTTGAGAACTCTGCGATAAGAGATGACAGAACTACTGAGGCTAACAGTTTTCAGACTTGTTCCAGACGGATCCCAGGGACCAAACAAAGTCATTGACATCCTCGTACTTGGACTTGTCTCCGCTTTATGGTAACAACCAGAAAGAACAGGATTCAGTTAGAACATTCAAGGATGGAAAGTTGAAACCTGACTGCTTTTCTACCAAGCGGGTTTTGGGATTCCCCCCGGGCGTTGGCGTCCTTCTCATCATGTTCAACCGTTTCCACAACTCGGTTGTCACCCAATTGGCAGCTATAAATGAAGGTGGCCGTTTCACGAAACCGGATGAGTCAAATGCTCAAGCTTATGCCACCTGGGATAACGACCTCTTCCAGACCGCAAGACTGGTTACTTGTGGTCTTTATGTTAACATTATTCTGAAGGACTATGTCCGGACCATTCTCAACGTCAATCGAACTGACAGTGTGTGGAGTTTGGACCCCCGTGCCGAGATAAAGGATGGCTTGCTCGGCCAGGCACCTGCCCAGGCTACTGGAAACCAGGTATCTGCCGAGTTCAATCTTGTTTATCGCTGGCATTCTTGTGTCTCGGCTCGGGACGAAAAATGGTCAGAGGATTTATACAAAGAGCTATTTAATGGAAAGGATCCGAAGCAACTTAGCATGCAGGAATTCACGGGGGGTCTTCGTCAATGGGAATCCAAACTCCCAGCAGATCCCCAAGAACGTCCTTTCGCCAAATTGCAACGCCAAGCAGATGGAAAATTCGACGATAATGATTTGGTCAAGATATTCGTGGAGGGCGTTGAGGACCCTGCTGGAGCTTTCGGTGCTTTGAATGTGCCGGATGTCTTCAGAAGCATCGAAGTTCTCGGCATCAAGCAGGCACGCTCTTGGAATCTGGCTACCTTGAACGAATTCCGTCAGTACTTTGGTTTGGCCTCTTACCAAACCTTTGAAGAGATCAACTCAGACCCATACGTCGCGGACCAGCTTAGGCATTTCTATGACCATCCGGACCTTGTTGAGTTGTACCCTGGCCTCATTCTCGAAGATGCCAAACAGGCTATGACCCCGGGTAGCGGTCTATGCACCAATTTCACGACCTCGAGGGCTATTCTCTCGGACGCAGTTGCTTTGGTTCGTGGCGATCGCTTCTATACTGTCGATTTCACACCCAATCATCTCACAAATTGGGCATTCAATGAGATCAACAATGACGTCTCTGTTGACGGCGGTCAGGTCCTCTATAAACTGGTCCTCAAGGCCTTCCCCAATCATTTCCGCGGCGACTCGGTTTACGCACACTTTCCGATGGTTGTACCTGACGAGAACAAGAAGATCCTGACCAGTCTTGGTAAGGCTAATACCTATAGCTTTGACCGACCATTTTATAAAGCCGCAGCCCTCTTCATCAACTCCCACTCTGCTTGCGAAAAAATCTTGAAAGATCAAGAAGGATTTAAGGTAGTGTGGGGTGAGAAGATCCAGTTTCTGATGGAGAATAGCGGCCGTCCGTATGGCCGAGACTTTGCTTTGTCGGGTGACCTCCCTGCCAACGCAGCTTCTCGAAAGATGCTCGGTGCTGCTCTGAACCGTGACAAATGGGAATCAGAAGTCAAGGCTTTCTATGAGGACATTACTCTGAAACTTCTCGAGCGAAACTCATACAAGGTTGCTGGCGTCAACCAGGTCGACATCGTTCGTGATGTCGCCGTTCTCGCTCAGGTTCACTTCTGTGCCAACGTCTTCTCCCTGTCTCTCAAGACAGAGTCAAACCCAAGAGGCGTGTTCAGCGAGCAAGAGTTGTACCAGATTCTGGCTGTGATCTTCGCTTCCATTTTCTACGATGTTGATGTGTCCAAGTCTTTCCAACTTTGCCAGACCGCTCGTAATGTTGCACAGCAGCTGGGCGAGTTGACGCTAGCCAACGTTGAACTCGTTGCTAAGACTGGACTCATTTCCAATCTGGTCAACCGCCTACACCGCCATGATATTTTGAGTGAATATGGCGTCCACATGATTCAGCGCTTACTCGACAGCCAGTTGCCGATTAAGGACATTGTGTGGTCGCAAATTCTTCCCACGGCCGGTGCACTGGTTGCCAACCAAGGCCAACTTTTCTCCCAATGTATCGACTACTACCTCTCCGAAGAAGCGGCGGAGCACCTGGTTGAGATCCAGCGCTTGTCCAGGGAGGACACTCCTGAGGCTGATGAGCTTCTTGTGCGATAGTAAGTTCCTTCATATTTCGGTTAGGATTGAAGAGGCCACACTAACTGTATACAGTTTCATGGAAGGAGCGAGACTCCGATGCTCGGTAGCATTGCCACGCTTTGTCACTAAACCAACGGTGGTCGAAGATAACGGCGAGAAGGTCACTTTGAAAGCTGGCCAGGAGATCATTTGCAACTTGGTAAGTTTTGTCTTTGTACTCATTCCCGCGGCATTCAGATATTAACAGCGTACGAAATATAGGTTGTTGCAGGCCGTGACCCTGTTGCGTTCCCCGATCCCGACAAGGTCCGTCTTGACCGTGATATGAGCCTGTACACTCACTTTGGCTTCGGTCCTCATGAATGCCTGGGCGTTAAAATGTGCCCTCTTGCACTTTCCACTATGCTCAAGGTACTCGGGCGACTGGATAATGTCCGTCGCGCCCCCGGGGCCCAAGGTCATCTGAAGAGGCTTAATGGACTGGGAGGAATCGCCATGTATATGGATGCCGAGCACAGTAGCTTCTCTCCATTCCCCACGACTATGAAAATCCAATGGGACGGAGACCTGCCTGCCGAGAAGGAGTAAAGACTGTATATCTGATCATTGCAAAGGATGTGAATTTTGTTTGAGAGACTTCTATAATGTTCAAGGCTGGTTGTTTGTATAGACTGCATGCGTTTTTCTCAGAGATGTGGTTCACTGCGCATCAATAGAATTGGAGCCGGCTTTGAATCTGAAGTCCCACATCCTTTAAAAAAATAGTTGAGAGACTGTACAGTCAAATAGATCTCATTGTAATTCTCTCAAAGATAGAAATACAACACCCACAACGTTGCATCATATTTGTGCCTAAAAGATTGGGAAGTGGAAAAAGACAGTTGATGCCTGAGGCTCAGCGGGGGGGAAATCAGCCAGAGAGTCGCTCCGCCCTTCTGCGTCTTCTGCCGGCAAGACCAGCTTCTCTTCACGTTGCTCCTTTCCCTCTTCTCTTCTATCAACCAACCCCTCCTGTCATCTTTTCCTTCTGACACACCTGTCTTACTACATCTACGTCAAACCCCAAGGAATAACGACCTGCACCCGTTTTTCCCTATTTGACCGACTTCCCGACATCTAATCTCTTAGCTCTCGAGTTGAGCTTTCTTACTCAAGTCCTTTCACGATTGGATGGTAAATTTGATCTAGTATTCCTTTGAATTTCTTCTTATTGACAGTGGAATTTCGCTCAGGTTTTCATTACGTTGAGTCGATTCGATTTTCGTTGAGGCAGCAAAGCAGCACCAAAAACGTCATAAGGCATCTTCGCGCTTCCTCCGCGACACCGGTCTTTACGACCTTCTCACTCCACCTTCTCTAGGAGACAACCCTCCTGGAATCCCTCCACTCCCTCATGTTTGACTGGTCAACCGATCGTTATCATGGGGAGAATTAAGAAGGTAGCCAGCCAAAAGCATGAGGCTACAATCGTAAGTTACTCTCCGGCGGCCTGATGTGCCACCCAACTAAAAAATTTTCCTTCTATCACAGTCACCTTTTTTGCAAGAATTCATAGCGCGTGCCACAAGTCTTCCCGTTCCAGAGCTCCCGTCGCTTCTCAACACATTCCCTAAGCTATGGCCCTTCCCACGCGGTGATCTCTACCATTGGATCAATGTCCTGGACCGATTCGACGAGATTCTGGCCTCAGCCGTGGAGAAATACTTCCTGAACACTGGCCCTCAGACTCAGCTCTTCACCCGAAGTGTTTTGGAGGAATCATATTCGCCCGATGAGAGTAAGAAGGCAGCAGAGGGTGTTGATGCTAAACTAAATGCCCTGGGATACGGCCCTGAAGGAGATAGAGAACTTGTGGAAGCAGTTCTTGATTTTTCTCGTCTTTTGCTCGAGAAATGTGGAAACCGCAGTCTGTACAGCAGCAGCGATCGCCTTGGTGACCTCTTAAATACCACCTCACTCTCTCTCCTACAATCTACATTGCGACTGTCTCTTTGCTTAGCCCAACGATACCACTCTCGTCAGCGTGGAACCCACCAACAGTCCGTATTGCAGTCCCACTATGCTCTTGATCTCGAAAAGTTGCAGAAGATTGCATCTCCTTTCTCGCGCCCATTCATCGCTGGGAAAACACCGTTTGCCGCATCCCCCGCCGTTTTAACCAAGGGG
Organism: Penicillium italicum; assembly: GCA_002116305.1. Taxonomy (NCBI): domain Eukaryota; kingdom Fungi; phylum Ascomycota; class Eurotiomycetes; order Eurotiales; family Aspergillaceae; genus Penicillium; species Penicillium italicum. Next base: position 83,628 of record KZ108100.1, on the reverse strand, counting down.
AAGGAAAATACAGCCCAGACCAAAATCAACGCCAATGAACTGGTTTCCCTCGTGCGTGATGACGATGGCTGGGAGGAATGGGGAGATGTTCGAGTTCTCTACTATCCCTCGGGCTCCGAACAGGCCAGGGCGACTTCCGAATTTGGCCATGCAGAGCAGGGCTCCCACGTTCCAACTACCCCAACCCCACTGCGACGCAGTGCAACACACCCCACTCCTCATTCCAATCAGGGCTCGAATGGAGATGAATCACCAGCTGTCGCTGGTGGGAAGGCAGAGGAGGCCACGCGAGCGGGCAAAGTTCTAGAGCTTCCCTACTCAAAAGTTTCAACTGCAAAGGTGGAAGATCTTCTTGCAGCCAACTTGCCTCATCTGCCCCTTGAAGCAAAATATGAGCTGCTTCAAAAACTCCGGGTTGCCAAGGCGTTAACAGAGTCGCGTGCCACGCGAGAACAGATCCTTTCCATCAAGGCACTGGCAGTGACCAACCTGGCTCATGTCCAGCCGGAGAGTACCTTCCAATCAAAGGTTCTTCAATCTGATCTAGAACAACCGAAGCGTCTTCAGCTTGCTTACCAGCTTGCTGAAGTGGTTCATCTCGGTGCCAGTGGTGACCTCGAGGTCTCCCGGTATGTCCAAACTCTGGCGATACAGGCACTGGATGCGTTGGCCAAGCACAAGGCTCGTGCTGTTGACGTCTGTGCGGCTTTGAGCGTCAATGTCAACCACGGAATCCTCATGTTCTTGACCCGTAAAATGGTCAATGAACTAGGCCCTGAGAACAATGATCCGGATAATGCCTACTACGATGAGTGGCGAGATGCTTTGCTTGCACTCCTACGCACTCTCCCAAGCTCGAGCACACGTACACCAGAGACCCTGGTTGCAGCAGGTCTGATTCCCATGTTTGTTGACATCTTGAATCTGCGGACTGAAAAATCCCGCCGAGTCTATTCCCGCATCATGGAGTTCCTTGACACATTTGTGCATGCGGTGCGGGATGCACTGGGTACATTGACGACAGCAAAGGGCTTTGACGCCATATCTGATTTGATTGATCACGAGACCAAGACTGCGTTTGAGAAGGTCAACCTCGGGGATGGATTCCCTGCTCAATACAAGAACCGTTCGATTGACTATCAAATCCCTTACTTTCAGCAGCAGACTCTGCGCTGGATGTTCCGTTTCGTCAACCATATCATGCAACACAACGGCGGAGGCTTCGATCGTGTTCTGCGAAACTTGATCGATTCGCCTCAGCTGTTGACTTCTCTTCGCCTTGTGTTCGAGAATGTTCGCGTGTTCGGTTCACACGTTTGGAGCAATGCTGTCAACATTCTCAGCAGCTTCATTCACAACGAACCTACTAGTTATGCTGTCATCGCCGAGGCTGGCCTCAGCAAGAGCCTTCTTGCTGCGGTCATGGGCCGTGAACTGAATGTACTAGAGAAGCCGCCGGCTGTGGAGCCCGAAGACCGCGAGACTGAGGCTGAGACCGAGGCCGAACCTGCCGCCACTCAACCGCCCAGCGCTGAAGCCGCCATCCAGTCCGAGGAAAAGCAGAAAGATCGCGAGTACGCTATCGTTAGACCCCAGAACACCCCTCTCGCACCTGGCATAATGCCCGCAGCTGATGCTCTTGCTTGTATTCCTGGTGCATTTGGAGCTATCTGCTTGAACTCCTCCGGTTTGGACCTTTTCCAGTCCTCCGATGCACTGGAAAGCTTCTTCGAGATCTTTGAGAACCCTGAGCATATCAAGTGTCTGAAGGATGACCCAGAACTGGTTCGTTCGTTAGGCACGACCTTTGATGAGCTGGTCCGACACCACCCGGCATTGAAGACCTCTATTATGTCTGCTGTTCTTGTAATGGCTGCTCGTGTCAACATTCTGGGTCGAGTCAAGGCATGGGAGCTTGGTATGGGCACCAAGATGTGGACTGAAGACGCCGACGGCAAGACAACTCTTCTAGGAGATGTCTTCTCATTGTTCCGAGAGATCGGCACAGCCGTTGATGCACCCACAGACGACCCTGCCTCGTTTGGTGCTCCCAAGCTCAACGTGAACACTCTTCCTAACGGCGCCAAGCTTGTCGTTGGGAATCTGGATCATGTTCTTCCTTCTCCAGGCCCTGATTTCGAGCCTAAAGACAAGGATGCTCATGGACTCTCGGCTACAGACTACCTGTTCCCAGCTTTGCGATTCCTGGGCGCTTTCTTCGAGAACCAGACAAACTGCACATCCTTCATTCTGGCTGGCGGCACCGAGTTCTTGTTGGATCTTGCGACACTCCAAAGCTTGGCATTTGATTTCCATAGCACCAACGCCAACCAAGAGATCACCGTGCTTGTTCACATGCTCGCTGAAACGAAGCCTCATCTTGTGCTCCCGTCTCTCGTTCGACGCGCACAGGCAGCAGTGGACAATCTTTCGGCCTTTTGGACTGCCCCCACCGGATCGGGATTCTTTACAGAATTGATTAAGCCTGCAGACTCGAAAAAGCCGGCCCTTGAGCCCACGGCTGCTGCTCAATCTGGCACATTCTTCGTGAGGCACTTGAATGCCGTTCTTCTCCTCACCGACGTCCTTCGCGAGGTTTTTGCGTCGCCACTGTACCAAACTCGACCTGGTCAATCCACCTCCATCTTTGGCCAAGCCAACCTTGCGGACTACTACTGTTCTCTGATCTCCTCATTGAGCAACCTTCTTGCTTCTTGCGTGTGGGAAGGAATTTTGCTGGAAAAGAACATCCCTGAGAAGTGGCTGAAAGCGACACAGGCCTCTGCTGAAAAGCATGGCTCTGGAAAGTCAAAGGCTGCTCCGGTTACTGGGAACACCCAGGAGCCTTCAGCAACGTCTGGCGTCGAACTTCGACAGGAGAGTACTGGAGCCCCAGAGACTGCTCCGGCTCAGCCGGGCCAGGGCCCGAAAGAAGACGACACTGAAGTTGATGAACAGTGTCCTGCTTTCAAGAATGCACGTACGCTTCGCTACCTTCTAAGTGCTCTACCAACATCGATCACGGGTTTCTTGCACAACCTTGGACTCGGTATTATCGGCAAGAGACGCACAGATCCGCTCCAGAAACAGAAAGCGAACGCTATCCTAGTCTCAGACGCCATTGCTGAAGGTATTCTTCGCCAACTGCAGTTCAACCCTGCCAACTCGAGTGACAGCCCCAAGCACAGGTTCGCATATCTCATCGTCATTCTTTCCCACTTCTCGCACCTTCTCTATGAAGTCTCAGCAGACCGTCCCAGTCCAAACTACTTGACTTCAGTTCTCGTTTCTTTTAATAAAAACAACGGTCTCAAAGAGTTGAAGGACATCTGTGACGTCTTCTTGGGCGACATCAAGTCCCTCCCATCTGCGGAGTCCATTCCTGACCAGGACAAAGAGCTTGCTGACAGGCTTGCCTCCGGATATGGTGGAATTAAGATCATTCTTGGATTATTCGCAGACCTCGCTGCTGGGAAATTCATTGTGGACTCTAGCCAGACACAGGCCTTGACTTCTCACCCTGAACGAGACCGAGACCGTCCCGATTACTTCCAGCCAGGTCAGCTTTTAGTCGAACTTCGCATGGAGATTTTGCCCATGGCCAAAGACATGTGGAACTCGGACTTTGCGACTCAATCATCGAGTCCGATTGTCCGATTGCTGATTGACATCATGCGGTGCTCCTTGGATGGTGAATACGAGACTGGCGCGGCACGCAAAGCAGATACCCCGCCTCTCTTGGTCGAGATGCCCAAGAAAACATTCGTCGTTCACACGGAGCGAGCAACTGCCTTGCTGGAGAAAGGCTACATGGATGTCGATCTTAACAAAGAAGCCCTCTATCGTTGCAACAATCTTTTGATGGCGGCCGAAGAATACTGTAAGGCGCAACAGTGGCTACGGGCCCCTCCCAGAGCCCCCCCAGGTCCCGGCGATATTAAAACCGGAGTACCCGAGTCTGCTTCTGGCGTCGAATCCCTCGAGGATGCTGGTCTTGGAGAGGTTCAACCCTTCAATAGCGCCAATCCGTTAGACCGCTCTGCAGCACTCCAAATGCTTCTGGCTCAAGCAACCGGACGACCGGTGGCTGACGCAATGCACCGTTCTCCTTTCTCCGGAGGTGATCTTGACTCCGACATGCACGACGGGTTGGCTAGAGCTCTAGACAATGTTCTCAACGACAATGATGACATGGATAGCGAATCATCGAACCACCGTCGGCCCGAGACTCGTAATACCGGGGCAAGCTCTTCTGAACTTACCGGGGCCCCCCAGGGAGAACCGCCCAAGCGTCGCCATATGGTTACAATCGAAGATCTGGATGCAGAGAGGCAAAGCATTCGGTCAAACCTGATCGATCGGGCCCTGGACATTCTGAATGAACACCATGACGTCTCTTTCGAGCTGTCTGACTTGATCACCTCCGCTATCAAGAAACATAGCGAGCCTGTCAGCTTCCGTCGAGATATTGGAGAGACCCTTGTTCAATCGCTAGTGTCCCTGCAGATGGAGAACTTCCAAACAGCGGGCAAAAAGATCGCGGCCTATGCACACATTCTGGCGCTGACCCTTCAAGATCATGACATGTACCTCGCCACTCTTGAAGAACTCAAAGATTGCTTCTCGACTTTCCTTGGATTTATCCAACTTCCAACCCCCGAAAAGGCTGACCAAGAAACCTTCCCCTGGGTTGGACATGTCCTACTCATTCTCGAGAAACTGCTGTCTGATGATTGTCAGCCTCCCAAGATTGCCTGGACCATGCCGAGTCTTGATGATCCAAACCCCAGCGGCGATGAACCAGCCCGTCTTGAAGATCCCCTTGTCGCACTCGAGGAGAAGACCCAGCTATTTGAAGCTCTTGTCGAGATCCTACCCCGAGTGGGCAAGGATGATACACTGGCGCTCTCCATGTGCCGTGTTCTTGTCATTCTCACACGCGAGCGTAGCATTGCCGCCCGCTTTGGTGAAAAGCGAAACCTTCAGCGTTTGTTTGTGATGGTTAAACAACTTTCCAGTGCTACAAATGATAAACTTCAAAGCGCCTTCATGCTGATCCTACGTCACATCGTCGAGGACGAGGCTACTATTCGGCAGATCATGAGGAGTGAAATTGTTGCCAACTTTGAGTCCAAGACTACCCGTCAAATTGACACGACCGGCTATGTACGACATTTGTATCACCTCGTGCTGAGAGCTCCTGATATCTTTGTGGAGGTTACAAATGAAAAGCTGCGGCTGCTCAAATATGACAATCAACGTCCACAGGTTCTTGGATTGAAGGCCGACAAAGATCGCCAACAAAAGCGAGGAAGGCCCAGTATCCTCATCGAAGAACACAAGCCAGAATCATCTGCAGCAGGCGAAGCATCTGCCCCAGGTGAAACATCAGCCCCCGAAGACACGGACAAGAGCAAGGAGGACAAGGGCAAGGCCCAAACCAAGGGTGCCGAACTCAAAGCCCCAATTGTGGAGAACCCGGATGGCGTTATTCACTATCTGCTTTCGGAGCTTCTGTCCTACAAGGATGTGGACGACAAAGAAGCCGGTCCAGAATTCCCAGAACAGGCAGCTGACCAATCCGACACTCAAACCGATGTTGAAATGGTCGTGGACGAGCCAACACCTTCAATTTCGAGCAGTGCCGAAGCACATTCATCTCGCATCACCAAGAAGGCAGAGAAGCCCCAATTCAAGGCAGATGACCATCCAATTTACATCTACCGCTGCCTGCTCCTTCAGTGCTTGACGGAACTTCTTTCCTCTTACAACCGGACTAAGGTCGAGTTCATCAACTTTTCACGCAAGGCTGATCCTCTGGCCACTACGCCCTCCAAACCCCGCTCTGGCGTCTTGAACTATTTGTTGAATGTGCTTGTTCCTCTCGGAACTATGGAGCATGACGAGTCTTTGGCGTTCAAGAAGCGCAGCATCACCTCGACATGGACTATGCAAGTGCTTGTTGCGCTTTGCACCAAGACTGGCGAGTTTGGCGGCGTTGGTAAACGTCGTACTGAGCCAAAATATGAGGACGATGAGCCTGAGCTTGCTTTTGTCCGCCGTTTTGTGCTGGAGCATGCTCTCCGGTCCTACAAAGATGCTATGGCCTCTACCGAACCCCTAGATGTGAAGTATTCTAAGCTCATGTCTCTTGCTGACCTCTTCGATAAAATGCTCAGCGGCTATTCCTTCACCAACGACGCGGGCTTCCCAAGTTCAAACAGGCAGCTCGCGAAGACCATGTTCGAAAAGAATTTCATTCCCGCGCTCACTTCTTCAGTCGCCGATGTCGACTTGAATTTCCCATCATCCAGGCGTGTCATTAAGTACATTCTTCGTCCATTGAACAAACTCACCCAGACTGCCGTGCTTCTCAGCGAGAACTCAGACATCCCTATCCAAGGTGATAACGAGGATGATGAGATCTCGTCCGCAACTTCCGTCTCTGACATGGAAGATGAACGTGAAGAAACACCTGACCTTTTCCGCCACTCTACCCTTGGCATGTTAGAGCCTCGTCATGATGAGGAAGAGAGCAGCACCGAAGAATCGGAGGATGAGGACGATGAGATGTACGATGATGAATATGACGAAGAAATGGACTACGACGAGGATGTCGCTGAAGATGATGGTGAAGTCGTCAGCGATGAAGACGACGATGGCATGGGTCCAATCGAAGGTCTTTCCGGAGATGCAGTCGAAGTCATTCTCGACGAAGATGATGACGAAGACGAGGACGAGGACGAGGAAGATCACGACCACTCGGACATGCATGATGACATGTATGACGGAGAAATCGGTGGTGACCGAGACAACGAAAGCCTCGAAGATGGCGAAGAGGACGAATGGGAAAGCGAAGAGATGACCGAAGATGAAGAGGAGGTTGAGATGATGAACCAATTCGAAGATGAAATGGCCGATATCAGACAATCCAACCGACACCAAGGTGAAGACCAACATCTTGGCGACCTATTCCGTGCCCTTAATGGTTCCGGTGTTGATGATATTCATGGAGATGCCCTAGGTGGTGACATTCACGAAGAGATTCTTGATGACCTCGATGAAGATGGTTTGTCCCTCCTTAGACAGCTGCAGCAACTCCCCCTGCTGCTGCCACGACCAGCCTTACTGACATCGGGTTTAGTTGAAGACGAAGACGAGATGGATGAACTTGACGAGGACATGGATGATTTCGATGAGGAACAAGGATCTTATGGAGATATGGAAGGTGAGTTGAATTTTCCCGATAATTTTCTCAAATCATTGCTGACTCGTCTAGAAGACGATGATCTTCTTGAGCCATGGGGGTGGGAAGGCGATGAACCTCAAATGGCCCGAGGAAATCCCCAATCCCGCTTCCGCGGAGGCCCACCACCAGCCTGGGCAACCGTCACTGAAATCATGCCGGGTCGCCAATCAGGTCTTGTTCCCATCCAGCCTTACCACCGTGTTCACCGAACCCAAATCCCATCCCGCGGCAACGACGACGGCATCAACCCTCTTCTTGTCCGGACTGGCCGCCCAGATCCCGCCGTTGCACCTCGGACTACTGCTGATCCTTTCGCCGATTGGGGCCAGACTATGGACACTGCAGCTGGCCGGGTTGTTGCCATGGATAGCCCCATCAGCTTCATGAATGCAATTATGCAAGCCATTGGCGGACAGGCCGCTCCAGGTTTCGGCGTTGTCACTCGCCCTGATGGCATTCACGTCCATGTCGACCGACGGGCAGTCTTGCCTGGTCGTATCCAGGATATGCTTGGAATCCCCCGAGGAGCAGGTCCTCCAACTCGCACTCGCGGCGATGACCCTCACACTGCCGTCAAGTTTGGTCTCGGTACCACCAAAAACCGCTGGCAAGAAGAGGCCCGCATTATTTTCGGCAACCAGCATGTTGAGCGGACCCTGCGCATAATCCCCTCCATTCTCAGGCTCTTGGTTCCCCCTGCCATTGAGGAGGAGAAGCAGCGCCAGAAGCTTGCAGAAGAGGAACGCAAACGTCTTCAAGCCGAAAGGGCTGAAAAGGAGCGCCAGGATCGCATTGCTGCTGAAGAAAAACAGCGTGAGCTGAAGCAAAAGGAGGAGGAAGAAAATGCCCGACTGCAGGCAGAGAAAGAAAAACAGGAAGCCGAGCGTCAAGCTGCTGGGGTGGATGAGCCCATGGAAGACGTCCAAGAAACCGATGCTGCGGTTGAAACCGCTGGCCCATCTACTCAACCCGAAGCCCAGCCCACCGAACCTACTCGTCGAGTCTACACGAACATTAGGGGCCGCCAAGTTGATATCACCGGTCTGGAGATTGATTCGGAGTATCTGGAGGCGCTGCCTGAGGAACTCCGGGAGGAAGTCATCATGCAACAGCTTGCTGAACATCGATCACAGGCTGCCGCCGCGGGTGAGGAGGACACTGAGATAAACCAAGAATTCCTTGAGGCCTTGCCAGCCGAGATCCGCGAAGAATTGCTGCAACAAGAAGCAGCTGATCGGCGCCGGCGAGAGCGTGAGACTGCGCGACGACAGGCGGCCGCTGCTGGTGGTGCTGCCGCTACAGCTTCTAGCACTCAACCGGCGGAGGAAATGGATGCTGTCAGCTTCCTTGCCACTCTCGATCCCTCTTTGCGCCAGGCCGTTCTGGCCGATCAGCCCGAGGATGTTCTCGCGACATTGGGTCCAGAGTATATGACTGAGGCCCGTGGTATGGGCGGTAGCGGCCGACGCATGGCCCAGTTTGGTGACATGAGTGCCATTGATCACCGGCAGAGAATTGAGCCTGCTGCAGGCCAAGAACCGAAGAAAGAGCAAAGACGTCAAATTGTTCAAATGCTGGACAAGGCTGGCGTTGCAACACTTTTGCGCCTGATGTTCATGCCTCTTCAGGGCAACGCTCGCCATCAATTGAATGATATTCTTCACAATGTTTGTGAGAATCGCCAAAACCGGAGTGAGGTGATCAGTGTTCTTCTTTCGATCTTGCAGGATGGCAGCGTTGATTCCACTGCGATTGAACGCAGCTTTTCTCATCTTTCTCTGCGTGCAAAGGCTCCGGGAACACAAAAGACGCCGCAGTCTAAGCGAACCCTCGCTATCCAGACTGCTTCGAGCGTCAGCAGTGAAGTGACCCCAATTATGGTCATACAACAATGCATCGCTGCGCTGTCTTTCCTTTCGCAGTTCAACCCTCACATTGCTTGGTTCTTCCTGACGGAGCATGACTCTGCTTCAGCTGGTAAACTCAAGGCATTGCGCAAGGGCAAAGGCAAAGAAAACCGAGCCAACAAGTTCGCTTTGAATGCACTGCTTTCTCTCCTTGACCGCAAGTTGATAATGGAAAGCCCCAATTGTATGGAGCAACTGTCAAGTCTCCTTAGCAGCATCACACAGCCTTTGACTGTTCTCCTTCGTCGTGAGAAAGAGCGTCAGGAAGAGGGCAAGGGCAAGAAGCCCGAGAGACCTCAAATTGAAGCACCCGCCGATCAACCTACTGAGGCTGCCGATTCCAGTATGGATACATCCATGACGGATGCCCCACTTCCCACTGTGGAAACCCCTGGAGCCTCTGGCCAAGAGACTGTAGAAGGTGCAGATGCTACTTCAGCTGAAGCCAAGAAATCCGAGGATTCCAAGGAGCCCGCTGAGGACGACAAGCGCAAGAAGCGAACCATCGAGCCTCCTGTCGTGCCGGATCACAACTTCCGACTAGTTGTCCACATCCTTGCGGCTCGCGAGTGCAACGGCAAAACCTTCCGCGATACACTTTCCACCATCAACAATCTTTCCGCCATTCCTGGAGCTAGGGACGTGATCGGCAACGAATTGGTTGCTCAAGCTCAGGCCCTTAGCGATACCATACTGGGTGATTTAGAGGATCTTCTCCCTCATATCCACCAGGCCAAGACTGGTACCGACATGCAAGGTCTTGCTTTGGCCAAGTTCTCCCCCGCTAGCTCAGACCAGGCGAAATTGCTACGTATCCTGACTGCACTTGATTATCTGTTTGATCATGCACGAGCGGACAAGTCCAAGGATATTGAGCCTGGATCCGCTCCCAAGGAGGATGTGCTCAAGAAACTCTACGAAAGCGCCACTTTCGGCCCGCTTTGGAGCAAGCTGAGCGATTGCTTGACTGTCATTCGGCAGAAAGAAAATATGCTGAACGTAGCTACTATTCTTCTCCCTCTCATTGAGGCACTGATGGTCGTCTGCAAGAACACCACGCTCAAGGACCAGCCGCTTTCTCGCGGCAGCCGTGAATTGTCAGTCAACAGCACCGCCACAGCTGACGCTGGTCTCAGCATGGAGAACATTTTCTTCAGGTTCACCGAAGAACATCGCAAGATTCTCAATGAGCTCGTCCGCCAGAATCCCCGCCTAATGAGCGGCACATTCTCCCTGTTGGTCAAGAACCCCAAGGTCTTGGAATTCGACAACAAGCGCAACTACTTTACTCGGCGTGTCCACTCCCGCGGTGCCGAGCCCCGGCACCCTCATCCCCCTCTTCAGCTCTCTGTGCGCAGGGCTGAGGTCTTCCTTGACTCTTTCAAGTCCCTGTACTTCAAGAGCGCAGATGAGTTGAAGTATGGCAAATTGAATGTGCGATTCCATGGCGAGGAGGGTGTCGATGCTGGTGGTGTCACTAGAGAATGGTTCCAAGTTCTTGCTCGTGGCATGTTCAATCCCAACTACGCTTTGTTCATTCCTGTCGCCGCTGATCGGACTACCTTCCACCCCAATCGCCTTAGTGGCGTCAACTCGGAGCATCTCATGTTCTTCAAATTCATCGGGCGGATCATTGGTAAGGCCTTGTACGAAGGCCGTGTCCTCGACTGCCACTTCAGCCGAGCAGTCTACAAGAATATCCTCGGACGATCCGTGTCTATCAAGGACATGGAAACGCTCGACCTGGACTACTACAAATCACTTTTGTGGATGCTGGAGAATGACATTACCGATATCATTACCGAGACCTTTTCCATTGAAACCGATGACTTTGGCGAGAAGCAGGTCATCGACCTGAAGCCCGGTGGTCACGACATTCCCGTTACACAAGAGAACAAGGAGGAGTACGTTCAGCGCGTGGTCGAATATCGCCTTGTCGAGTCGGTACGCGAGCAGCTAGACAACTTCCTAAAGGGCTTCCACGAAATCATTCCTCCCGAGTTGATCTCTATTTTCAACGAGCAAGAGCTGGAACTTTTGATTTCTGGTCTTCCTGAGATTGATGTGGACGAGTGGAAGAACAACACCGAGTATCATAACTACTCCGCGTCCTCCTCTCAGATCCAGTGGTTCTGGCGTGCCGTCCGCTCATTCGATAAGGAGGAGCGTGCCAAACTTTTGCAGTTCGTTACTGGAACCAGCAAAGTCCCTCTCAATGGCTTCAAGGAACTTGAGGGTATGAACGGTGTGAACAAGTTCAACATCCATCGCGACTATGGCCACAAGGATCGCCTTCCCAGCTCGCATACTTGCTTCAACCGTAAGCTTTTTCCCCCGCATTTCTTGGCTGCACTGGCGCATTTTACTAACTACGTTTAACAGAGCTTGATCTTCCTGAGTATGAAAGTTATGAAGATCTCCGTCAACGTCTCTACACGGCTGTGACGGCTGGCAGTGAGTACTTCGGGTTTGCCTAGACTGCTGTCCTATTCTACGGCATGGGAATGGTCTCACCAGGCCAAAGCATTGTATGGCGTTTCTCTCGATTCTTACGGGATTTTCTTTTACTGAGGACGAATGAGGAGAGAGTTATTCAAGGCTGGTATGGGCCAGCGAGAAGAAGTTTCTTTTATGAGAAGATGAAAACTGAGGCACCTGGTAAGGGATTCGGTTGAAGTGCAGGTCAATCGTATTCTTTCCAGAGCCCTCTTTATGTACTTAGATTGCTGCATCTATTTTTTTCCCTTCAAATTCGCTGCTCATTCTTTACTATATATATACCGGATTTTAGGCCGGATGTGGTGACGAAGAAGCTTAGGGGAATGGAAGACAGGGTAGGACCTAGATAAGTATACCAAAACATTTCACCAGTAGTTGAGAAGGAGAGAAAGAGAAGCAAAGGAGGGCCAGGCTCGCGAGACTGAAGATTGAACTGTCTACAACGCTGGTAGATAATAAGACGTCCTGTTAAGTTGGTGATCTAGACAAATTGTTTTTTTGCCAGACAGGGATATGGTCTAGTGGCAAAATGGCTGTATAAATTCCCATAATTATCTCTGACACTTGAGTCTGAAATCTGACCGTAGCAGCAGTTGTATATAGCCGTCATGCGCACGACCATGATTTCTCCTCAGATACTTTCTGGTAGCTCGAATCCGTCCGAATAGATTGAAAATTACCCACTAGGCCCGATGTGACCGGATTTTTCTGAGAATTTTGAATTGATTGGTTGTAGGCTGGTATATTTCTGGCCCTATCATATGGGAACTATACTGACGTATAGTTATTATAGCCCGCAACTGATACTAATGATTACCTAGAAACCAATGGACTTAGTTATCCGAGGTTGCAGATGGTGAGCTCGGACTATAATCACTTTCAAGGCGGCCGCGTTTGCTGTCTCTCCCCGTGGTTTTAGATGTCGACTCATCCGAACTGAGATGGTCCGGAGGAGTTTCGCTTCTTCGACGTTTCTTAGCGCCGGGCAAAACTTTGTTCTTAGAGCCAACACGTCGCGTATACACCTTCTGCCTTGCTTCGGCTTCAGATAGAAAACAACACAGCTGCTCCGAGGATATTGTGACTTCTTGGTTGAGCTCCGGGCGTCCCCGCGTCAACTCTTCCGTGCCAAAATCTTTAAGCATTAGTCGTAACGCGGCTTCTTCCACTGGATGGCCGTCACTCGTTCGAAAAGTCTTCGAAATAGATGAGCATTTAACCAGAACGGGTCATGCCACATATATAACATACCTGTGCTTTCACTATGGGAGTAGACCGGAACTCTATAACGCCGTCCTTCGGTTCATATGTTGGACGCCAAACGGAAATGGTCGCCTTTTTCGATCCGTTATAGTCGACATCAAGGCACACCACGGTATTAATACTACCATCGGTGCTCAAAATATAATCATCAGCGAGGCGATGGATTTGGTGACTCTTCTGTGAATAGCAGACTTCGATTACCACTCCTGGGTATCGAGCGTGACAATGACCAAAGGATGCATCTGGCTCCCGTCTAGTAAATTTGATTTCTCCATCATCGACTTCATTAGGCAGCTCTATTCGCGATGAGGCAAAATGTTTGATCTCCTTGGCGAACTCTGCGGCGGGCCCGTCACCCCTTTGAAGCACCCTAAGTTGAGTCGATATTTCCCAGACTAACTCTGCGCAGAGGGTTTCATGAAGAGGACTCGGCATTCGGATCGATAAACGGGAATGGCATGGATCGTAATCGTACCTTTGAGAATGATTTGAGTAAGCATGCCACGAAGTGAGACAATCACGCCCTAACTCACCGGACCTTGTCTTCCACATAATCCTGAAGAGTTTTATCGGCATTCAGCATGCGTAGCAATCCAGCATAGTCACTAGTGTCGAACCGATAGTCTGTCCAAGGGCTTGATCGCTGACCGGTTTGATGATGTCGAAAAGAGTCGATGACGACTTGGGATCTTGTTGAAGAGGGCTTTTCTTCAGTGGACGGAGGAGTTAATGGAGGCTCAGAACCACTCCTTGGCGGTGTTATACCAGCTGCCATAAGGAGTTAGGGCACATCAGGTTGAATGTCTGTTGTCAACATATGGTTGGGAGGGGACAACTAGTGCCAAGGTCACATGTCCTACAAAGCTCCAGAGCTTGGCGATGTGCGTATGTCAGCAGGCGGTGAGTCTGTCACGGGACTGCATAGAAAAAAAGACGTGCGGGGCCGCGGAGGAAAATCGATTTTTTGAGCCCGAACACGGTCATCTTGGAGAAGAGTGTGTTTTGAGCTTCTTTGAAAGTGGATTTCTCTCTTCTTACAGTTACACAACCCCTCTCATCATGTCGACTAACTCCATTAAGCTCTTGACTGGCAACAGTCACCCAGAGCTCGCCAACCTAGTTGCTGATCGGTATGTGTAACCGACTGGGTTAAGACAGGGCCAGCGGCTAATTCTGAAGCTGCGAATCAGGCTCGGAATTGAGTTGACTAAGATTATGGTCCTGCAATACTCCAACCAAGAAACCAGTGTCACAATCGGAGAGAGCGTCCGAGACGAAGATGGTACAAGCATCCCACCCTAATCGTGATGTCAAGAACCCCCCACTCATATATATATGACTTGTTGTGCAGTCTTCATTCTCCAGTCGACGAAACCCAATGATATCAACGATGGACTCATGGAGCTCCTGATTATGATCAACGCTTGCAAGACAGCCTCAGCCCGCCGCATCACAGCCGTCATCCCCAACTTCCCTTATGCCCGCCAAGATAAGAAGGACAAGAGCCGTGCTCCCATCACCGCCAAGTTGATGGCCAACATGCTCCAGACCGCCGGCTGCAACCACGTCATCACCATGGACCTGCACGCCAGCCAGATCCAGGGCTTCTTCAACGTCCCCGTCGACAACCTCTACGCCGAGCCCAGCATGCTCAAGTATATCCGTGAGAACCTCGATGTCAGCAACTGTGTCATCGTCAGTCCGGATGCTGGTGGTGCTAAGCGGTGAGTTGTTCTCTATCTCGATTACTACACATGTAACTGTATACCGGGGGGAGGTTAGTTCAAAGGCTAATTTTGATTGCGGTTAGTGCTACTGCCATCGCTGATCGCCTGGACTTGCAATTCGCACTTATTCACAAGGAACGTGCCCGCCCCAACGAGGTCTCGCGCATGGTTCTCGTCGGTAATGTCAAGGACAAGGTCGCTATCATCGTCGACGACATGGCCGACACCTGCGGCACGCTCGCCAAGGCTGCCGAAACCGTCATGCAGCACGGTGCCACCGAAGTCAACGCCATCGTTGTGCACGGTATTCTGTCTGGCAAGGCGATTGAGAACCTGAACGGCAGTTGCCTCAAGCGGTATGTATCACTCCCGAATACCAGCGACGAGTCATTGCACTCTTGGGATCATTTAGGTTTCGGAACACTTTTTAACTAAACTCTCTCCTCACAGCATCATCGTCAGCAACACTGTCCCATTGGGCGATAAGCAAGAGCAGTGCGACAAGATCCATACGATCGATATCAGCCCTACATTGGCAGAGGCATGCCGTCGTACACACAACGGCGAGTCGGTTAGCTTCTTGTTCTCGCACACCGTGGGGTAAATCAGAGACAGGAATGAATTATTACATCAAGACAGAGGATCAAATCTACGGGTTGTCCTAGTGATTGCCTACGAGTCTGGCGCAAAACCGTGGAGTGAGCGGGAAAACCAAAAAATACGATTTTTATGACCCTTTTTATTAGCCGGACGAGGATGTTAATCCCCCGGTGTTTTATTATTGTTTATTATGTTTTCTTTGGAAGAGAGAGAGAGAGACCCGACTTTTAAATGTTGGTTTTACGCAGTTCTCTCTTGCGGAAGTTGGTTACCCTTGGGTTCTGTTGCATCGTGCATGTATGTGCTCATCTTATGCAGAGTGCTTGCTATTTGGTTTAGATTATTGCAAGGCCTGGAGGCCCTTTCATACCATTTCAAAGATAGTCATGTGATGTTCTATTAAGTGCTGATGGATATGTTGACTTGGTCGTTTAAATCTTGATGCGTTGCTGCCGCGATACTACAACATATGTAGATTTAAGAACATTTGCGACTTGGGCACTACTAACTGCGGAGGTGGAGCGGAAACACATCCGATAGAGACGTCCTTGCCATAATCCTCCCAAAAAAATTACAAATTGACCTCAAAGTGCAGCCATACCCTTGAAAAACACAATTCCGAACGTCTTCCCAGACCGTTGTGAGACCCTGTGCAACACGTGATCAGTGCGCCTACTGACCTTGGGGGGAATTGTGCCTGGAAGCGGGGGATTTTAATTAAAGGTAGTGGCATTATTGAACTAGTGTATCTATATGACTTGATTTCAAGTGGAGTAGACTATTAGTCCACAAAGAGAGGGGGAAATAAAGGGATGTACAATAGACTACTCCATACCCCAATATAAACTACGCCTACTCCTTAAAAAAAAAAGCCTCGAGCAATTGACAGAACTGAGTATTGAAATTTGCATGCACTCCATTCAAAAAAAAAGGATCATCAAAAAAAGGTAGGTTCAACACAGATATGCATGCGACTCCCAAGGCCCGAAATCACCGTAGCCAAACACAAGGGAGTATCAACCACTCAGCCTGCTTTGTACGTTTTGAAACCTGTTCCCCGTCTCTTTTCTTGTTCCCTTTTCTTTTTTATCAGACATGTATCCTTCGCGCCCCTGAGAGTGATTCATTTTTTGTGAATTCCCCTCAAATCATCCCAGACACGTGAAGCTCCTCCATTAAACCCCATCGCCGCAGAACGAAATCATAAAACCGCGGGTTTGGAAGTTTACTTCCGCATGGAGGAAGCTCTCCGCTTGCGGAGCTCATCACGCTTGGCCTTCTCCTCGTGGACACGGCCGGCAAGAAGCTTAGCGTAGTCGTTACTATATAACCGTTAGTTCAAAAAGTTTTCCCCAAAATCAAACCAATGCACCCGTAGATAATGCAATCGGAGCACAGAAACAGAAAAAGAAAGAGAGGGAGTCTTACGCAGCATCACGGGCAGTCTCAGCACGGCGGCGCTTGATGGCAACGCGTTGGCGCTTGCGCTGGAGACGCTGGGGGGTAACCAGACGCTGGATCTTGGGGGCCTTGGTGTAATCCTGCTTGCCCTCCTTGGTGACGGTACGGCGGATGACGAACTTGCGGACGTCGTCCTTCTTGTCGAGACCGAAGAAGCGACGGATCTTGGTGGCACGCTTGGGGCCGAGACGCTTGGGGACAACGGTGTCGGTGAGACCGGGGAGGTCGCTCTCGCCCTGCTTAACGATGGAGAGAGCAAGGACGGAAAGGTCCAGACCGGTGATGGCACCACGGACGGACTTGCGCTTGCGCTCACCGGTGCGGCGGGGGCGGTAGCAGCTGTGGCCGTCGGCGAGGAGGAGACGGGTACGGGTGGGGAGGAGAACTGTAGAAATAATTCGATGAGTATCCTGCGGTTTTGGTGGTTGTATCCCTGGGGGTTGGATATAATTTTTTTTTTGATATCATTCCCCAGGTTGTTGTGCGGATGTGTACGTACCACCCTGCTTCATGGGGAAACCTGTAAACTATGGTCAGCATTTTGATTCTTCGTAGCGTGCGTTGAATTCCATATTCCATCATCGACTTGGTTGTTCCGATACTGGAGTGGAGAGATTGTATGCGTACCCTGCTTGTCGTTACCACCGGTAATCTTGAACACGTAACCGTTGAACTCATCACCGAGAACATCGCCGGCAACCTAATCAAAAATCCCAATTAGCCAGTCGTTCTCCATAGTCGTATGTGTGTGTATGTTGTTCATCGATTTGGTGTCGGGCAGTCGGGGAAGGATGAAGGTTGAGGGAGTGCTGACTTCGGTGCCCATGCGCTTCTCCATGAAGGGACGGAGCTTGCGCTCATCGTCGATCTCGATAATTTTCTGGGACCCATTGGCCGGGTAGGAGATGTTGAGCTTCATCTTGACGGAGGCGGCGCGGTCAAGACGGTAGCGCGGGTGTTGTCGATTTGTGAGATTGTCGTCGAAGGAGTCTGTATTGTGGATTTTTTTAGTTCGCCGGCTTAGCGAGGTGCAAGTCACGTGTCACGTGTGGGAAGTAGGGCTTGAGGTCACCCAATGGGGGTTAGTGTGGTTTTGCCAGGTCATGTGACTGGCCAACAGCACCCTGGCATTTTCTTCTCTTCGTTCATCAACTCAAGTCATGTTCATAAAATGTTGTGTTGTGTGTGTCTACTGAGCGCTGTAAACTCCAAAACAACTGTATTCTAAATGATGCATATGCAATTCGCCCCCGCCAACTATGCATAAAAAAGCACAGCACATATCCAGGATCGCCAGCAACTATGGGTCTCCCTTTGCCTTGAATCAATACAGTGCTCTTTTACTCAGGCGTGAGACATCCTAGTGCGACTTTCGAATACAACCGACCTTGAATCACCAACGGAATGATGAATGAATGTTTCGGGTCTTCACTCAGTCTCGACCGGCTGAACTCCAACTTATATATCAATATTGAGCATGGTCTCACAAAGCGACTCACTCATTGACAGCCACCACGAGCCTTGTATGGGATTTGCAAATGAACAGCCTCCACTAACCCTGTTTGACTCTACACCCGACTTTTGGTCTGAACCATTGGCATGTAAGACATTGCAAACGCCAGTGCATGAATCATTGAGCAGACAACCCCTGTATCTGTAAGACTATCCCATGAGGATAGATGGCTAACCTCTGAAGGGGCTCAGAACACGGGGACTATGAGTGATTAGTACTGATTGACTAACCCATGGTCATATTCCGGGCATCATCTACAAGAATGGTCGTCCGCTTATGCCACGTTTGTCCTTGATGATATATGTCTTCAGAAATCTGATGCATTTGTGCCAAAAGCAACATTGAGGATGTTTCAGATTCTTATCTAAGAGAACGCTCCAATGTGTTTCTTGGACGTATTTTTGGATATCTTTTAAAGGTCTTTCCCCTTCGAGGTGTCATAGCCAGAAAGATGAGTTTGTCATGCAGTATCTCATCTTTTTCCTTTAATTTACCCTTTCGTATCCATCCGTTTCTGGATATGTAGAAACGTTGGCTGTCACAGCACTCCACTCTAGAGATCTGCAGTACAAAATATCTTGGCGCGTCCATAGTATCAAGAAACAATTGCGTCTCAGACTGCCAATATGCCAAATGAATGCCAAATCCCTAAGACAATGCGAAACAGAACGCCATTGGACGTGGTCTTGTTTGATGGGCTTAGTATGAGATGTAAGTCTAGACTGGTCTCCACTATTGGGGACTAGAAAATGTCAAAGAACAGGAGAACCCAGATATCACCAAGAAGCTTAGATGCGGGCCAAAATGCCAGATCAAGCAATCGGGGCCTAGTCTACTCCACAAGCAAAAAGAAGTTCAAATTAGCGACTCTGATTTGTCCAGTCCGATGTTGGTCTACTCGGCTCTGTCCGAGCCACACGGCTAATCTACAGAATTGACGAATTCCCGTCTAAGATAAGGATTCCAGATTTATCGTTGCAAATTTTGTGTATTTTTGTCTCTAGATGATAGTTTTGACAATTGTATCCTGTTTCAAAATACTTACCGTTTTTCTGTAGCGTTTCTGTAGAAACCGCCTGACCTTGCCAGTGCTTCTTGTTCGAGTGAAGATTCCGTCGTGATCTCCAATTCTTTGCTGTGTCGGATAATCTTTTGGTTCCCTGCAGAATTTGAGAGACAATCGTCTCTGATAACATTGCGTCGCATTGCTATTGCTGCGTAGGAGCATATACAGCGGCATTTTTATATCCGAAACAAGAATACCTAAGATTCAAACTCGACAACTGCTCAATCGGGCCTAATATAGCACTTGGCCGTTCGGTTATCATGGCGCACCCGTTTAACCGTTTCTACTCGCTGTCTGCATGGTTCTCATATCAACATGGTTTGTGACTTAACCTAGTTTATCCGATATTTTCCCTTCGGCATCAGACCCGTTCCAAGTAGCCAGCATATTTGACCAGCGGTTAATCGTGTTCGGGGACTCACGGAGTAACATCCAATCCAAGGAGTCACATGGCAAGACATAGACCGACTGGCTTTGTTCAATGGTGAGATAATACACCCGGGGAAAGTATAAACGTGGGAAAACCGAGCATCGTATCTGACTAGAACAACCTGAAACGCGACTAGCTCTCTTGCTAGCAACAGAACCTATCACAGACATCAAATCCACTCGTAAAAGGCAAAATCTTCGGTGTCGTAGCCAACAACAAAGAACTCGATCTGCCAGACCGACTGTCTCAGACCCACCTAGCGGACTTCAACTCCCAGGTCCAGTAATGACTAGATGCCGAGTCAGCCACGACGAAGGAGCTTTCCAAGGAAGCGGCCTGGTACCGCCTGGACCGCACTATCTCCGTCGTCTCTTTCGTATGGAATCTCAAAGCCTGGGTACAAAGGACTACGATGCAGCGAGCAAACCGGTTGAGTGGCGTATTGCAACGCTTATGGGTCAGCTTGACATGTTGTCCGAGCACTGAGGTACAATGGAGTTGAAACTCATTCTGACGCAGACGGTCGACGTGACTTTCCTACCTGGGTTTAAGTCCGTGGGTGATGAGTACAAGGATTCGGTGCGGATCCTGTAAGAGTGGAAATGGAAGCTTTGTGAGGTGGCTAGGGAGTGGAGTCCTGGCACTGTCTATCTTTTTGACAGCAATGTTTTCAAGATGGACCGCATTCGTGATTGGCAACTTGATGCGGCGGATCTTGAAAGACTAATGGCCTAGAGAAGAACTTGAGATGAGAAAATGTCGTGGTGCCTTGTGTTGAGAGTGGGTTCCAGGTCATGATGTCAAAGGATAAAAAACAGTGTGAGTATTCAAGTAAGCGTCTGTTCTGGTAAACGGTTCCTTTCTTTTTCTTCGCCATTTCTTTAAGAAACGTGGTGGGAGGGATTGACAGGTCGAGTTCCCTTTTTTTTACCAACTGTGACACTGTTGATTTCAGGAACGAAATGCATTAGGCTCGCCGGTGGCGGAAATCTACCATGGGATATTTTGTTGAACCCGAACGGAGCGACAGGGAAGCGCCACAACCGACGGGGGTTTACAGCTTAGACATTGTCCAGATCAATGAGCAGCCATTCTTCAGGCAAACAACTCCAAATCGAGAAGGAAAAAAAAAAGAAAATGTAAGAAAAAGGACGGTGACAAATATGAAGTCCCGCAAGTGCCCGGGGAGGTAGCAAATAGCAAAGGATGTCGGTACCCGAGAATCAAACGCGCTGGACCCCGACTATACTTGATGCGGGTAAGCAATGGCCACCTGGCACCTGGGAAGGTTCTAGGGCAATCAAAGGGTGGACCTGAACCCTTTGACTCTGAGCCTGAGAAGGGCACGGTAGTACCGAATATCAAACCAAACCTTGGAAGACTGGAACCTGCAGAGTTGTTGGGGGAAGATCTAGATATCCAATACCCGAGACATAAAATAGGAGAAAAGTGTGGTATTGTTAGAGTCAAAGCAAGTGACTGTACGGAGTAACGCATGGTGGATCGAGAGATCGGCAATGAGATCATCCCGGATCCTGGTATGGATACATCGGTAATTTGAAATCAACTCATCTACATTTTACAACATACCTAGTAGGTACCTAGGTATGTATGTATGAATACATGTGAATAGAAAAGAATATACTAGATCAGTCCAGGTGACAATGCCATGAGACAATCAAAATGAAAGTCTAAAAAACCCAGGAAATAATTTGGTGTAACTTGTTTAACTCAGATTTTTCGCAGATTTCTTTGTTTGATTTGATGGGGAACCGATTTAGGAAATACCCCAGCCAATCAACGGGGAGAATCAGGTTGGTGGACCCCTCGTGGATCAGCTCGATCAAGCGGGTCGCCGCATCCGGAGACAAAGAAAACAATGACTCTAGTGCCTTGGCCCTGGAAAATAGTAAATTAAGAAATTAGGGGGATTTTGGTTTGATTTTTCAGTTGACACCTCGTTTTTTTTTTTTTTTCTTTTTTCTTTTCTTTTTTTTCTTTGGTTGGGATAATCTGAAGGGTACCGTGTCAGTTGAAAGTATAACGACGGGAGATTTTTCAAGTCTATAGTAGTATCCATAGAACCATAGACCGAATAAGAGAATGTAAGAAACACCCTTCGATTTTTCTGTATCTTTTCTTTATTTTTTTTTTTTTCGGTACTTTTGTTTCGTTAGTTTCTTTTCCATCTCGGTTGGCTCGGTCAGAATATCAAGGGCAATCTGGAGCTATTGTCAAAGAACCAGCCGCTAGACAGGGATTCCGGGGGGGAAACCAACCCAAGACAAAGAAAACGCCTTTTAGGGCTTTTTGGTCCAAACGCCCGTATACAAGATACTTCGCTTTGTCCTAATCCCTGGTATTCCCCGGTCTTTCAATCATTTCTGATTGGGATTATTTCCCATTTTCTCCTCATTCTGATTCATTTTTGATTCATTTTTGATTCATTTTTGATTCATTTCCTTTGTTTCTCACTTCTGGCTCCCTCGCTTTCTTTCTTGTTATTTCTTTGGCCCCCGTCGCCCCCCTTCCTTTTTCCTTTTTCCTTCCCTTTCAAGGTTTTTTTTTTTTTTTTTTTTTTTTTTTTTACAACTTGCCCTTGTGGTGTTTCTTTGATTCAAACTTCGCCTTCGAGCCCTTTCATTGAGAGAGAAAAGTATTAAATAAATGTCTTACGATCGAGTTCTCCCCAACCCTGTTGCTCTACGCTATGAGTCTGCCCAAGTCACTCTGCCTAGACCGAGCAATTTACTCGATCACAAAATCGTGAACGAAGAATTGACTGCCATGGCCATGAGACACCCTGCCGACGGTCCAGTGGGACCTTCAGTCAGATACTCCGATCCTCGATCAACGGGGGTACATCAGACACATCAACATATCTCCCTAAATACATCCAAAGAAGCACACAAGATGTCCTCAAATGGTTCTCTCAAGCCTGTCGGACCCATGATCTCGACCAAGGAATTGCCCCTGCGTGACAGATCAGATCGATCATCCTCCTCTTCAGCCAGCAGTACCAGTCCCATCAAATCACAGAAAGAGAGTGCTATGCAGTTTTGCCTCTGTCAACCGGATCCGAAAATTCCCCGGCCTCGTAATGGTGAGTCGATACCGTCCGCACCGTCATTACAGCTTGGCAAGTGCTTTTCGATTGTTTCTTTTTTGGTCGTCATTAGCCAGATCTGATCTTTCGAACACATGGGACATAGCTAATATTGTGCAAATTCTAGCTTTTATTCTGTATCGTCAGCATTATCAGGCCATGGTCGTCGCTCATAATCCGGGCTTGGCCAATCCCGAGATCTCCAAGATTATTGGAGAGCAGTGGCGATCTCTTTCCGAGGATGATAAGAGTAAATGGAAGGCGCTTGCAGAGGTAAGATAGCCAAATCTGACAAGTTGATCTCAAACACTGACCAATTACACCAGGAGGAAAAAGCTCGGCATCAGCAGCAATACCCTGACTACCGCTACCAGCCTCGGCGGTATGGTCGGGATGGAAGCGCCCGGAGTTCGGCCTCAGGTATTGGGCATAACCCATCTGGTTCATCACACTGCAACAGATGTGGTGGTCGATTGATGAATGCACCCGCTTCCCCCATGACCCCGTTCACACCCAGCAGTGGACCTGGGTATCGACCACCATCAAATTTCTCAGTATCATCACCACACCCAAATGCTATGCCGCCAAGAAGCATCCAAGGCCGCGAGAAAGACCCCAATCCAGTACCGAAGTCGGCAAAGTTGGACCATGACCCCCGTTCTCGCCAAAGACACTGGGAGGAACCAGGTGGTCGATCTCCTGATAATAAACGCCGCCGAGTATCCCACGGCTCATTCAGGCCAACTTTACATCCTTCCTACCGGGACCACAGTCCTAGCAATGGCATTCCCGAGTCACCACACCCCATGACCCCTTGGAGTGCTCGCCCTGATATGCCGCCACGCCATCTCCCTATGCTCCAGCCACAACGGCCATATCAAAGTGTCCCGGGACAACCACACCCCGACCCCAGTCTCAAGCTACCACCACTCCAGACCACAACACCGGTGATGACTCCCATGACACCGTATCCACAGGAAGGATCCAGTGTCGAAGCAACAGTCATGACAATCCCCTTCCTCAACAAGATCAAAGTCCTCGCCAAGATCTCCCCACCACTACTCCCCTCATTCCGAGACGGCATCCCTCCAGCCCGCGGCCCCGTCATCGCCGTGGACGGCCAAGACCCCGACCTCGTCCAAACAGCCGTCGAGTACCTCAATAACCTCCTAAAAAAGGAAACAAAGTACCACGTACGAGTCTTTGACGGACCAGAAATCAAAGCACCCCGACCCAGCTCCGCAGAAGCAGGCCAGATGGGCGACGCCACAGTCGACTACCTCAACACCATCTCAGCCTGGCACCGGATCTCCGACGAAGTCGTCGGCTTCGTGAAATCTACCTCAAGAGCCGGCTCCGTTGACGCCCGCTCCATAACAACAGACGAGGAAACCCCCGCTCCGAACGCCTCCCCCCGCACCCTGATCCCCAAGACCGCAAACATGCACATCCACTCCCCAGCCCAGTCAAGCGAGAACGGCTCCGAGACGAGCGCCATCACAGCAGGCAGCCACTACGGCGTGCCGATCGCGCTCGTTCCGCGATACCAGCTCACCACGGCGGACGCATTCGCCTGCTCCACGCCCATCGGCGACTCCTACGCGCCGCTCGATCACTGGCAGTGGATGGCGTCACTGTGGCGCGCGTGCGTGGGACCCGATATCACGGTTTACATTCGCGAGTGCAGTAAGGAGGAGCTGGATCGCATGGGTGGGAATCCTGTTGAGGTGCGATTGCAGGATGCGCGCACGGTTGTGCTGAGAAAGGTTGTTGGAAGAGATTTGGAGGAGAAGGCGCTTAAGCGGATGGGTTTTGAGATTGAGGACTTTTTGACGCAGTAATTGCAAGTTTTAAGCTTAAGCTCAGGCCCCGGTCTGCGGGCTGGGCCATAGAATGTGAGGTGCATTGTTCAAGGATTCATGGAGTCATGGGGCGTGTGATAGATTAGATCATGGTAATTTGATGATGGCTCATCGGGCTTCTAAAGAATAATATAAATAGTGGAAATAGTGTAATGATGTTTATTCAACAATGTAGACGATGTAAAATGTATCGAGATAGAAGGGGACGTTGTGCCAACCCGTGGGAGCTCGGACCCTCTTGATCCACCCCCAACCTGACAGGGCAGAGCCGCTTATCAGAGGCGGTCACCATTCTGCCAACATTTCTCCAGATTCCCATCCATGGCATGTCGTTTTTTCTTGCAACTATTCGCCAGCCATGTCACAACCAGCACAATGGGCCCCAGGTCCCTCGATCAGACCAGTACAAATAAACCACGGGACTTCTGTGCTTCCTTGGTTTTCTGTTACCCCGTCCAGTCCTGAACCCGACATGAAATGGGAAGCGGAGGCGATGGATGCGCCTCTCGGCCCAGATGTGACAGGTGGGCTCTCCGACACAGAGGCGAAGTTCGAGCCTCTCGACCCAGAGGTCACAGATGGGCTCGTAGAATCAGAAATGACAGATGAACCTCTTGGCACCCACACCCCAGAGGCAACGGATACGCATGTTGGTCTATACATCCCAGCCGGCGTTTTGGGCAAATTCTCATCCAAACCCCGCTACCCTGACTCCGAGATAGCGCTGCTGGAAAAACACGAATGGATACGAACACACTCTCTTGACGACAGCGACAATGTACAAGTTTTCGTGCTACCCAACGCACCGCAAAAGAAACCTCTTAAAAGAGGAAAAAGGGGGGAATCCGAAAACATTCTCCTAACCCATCTCAAATTCGTCATGTCCATGATCGACGGCTCACCTAAAGCATGGAGCGGCTTGGTTGATGCTCATGCTGGTTTACTTGCTAACACTCAACCCGATAACGAAGAAGAATCCCTGTATTACATCTACAATACGCTGCAAGAACCCAAACCAAACCTGGACAAAATAACAGATCTGCACTCCTGGCGTGCCATGGATGGATTGCTCAAAAATTCGGTTTTAGGTCTTAAAACAAAGCTTCATCCGTTTCAGCGCGAATCCGCTGCTGTGATGGTTCAGCGGGAGGTACAGCCGGCGCTGGCGCTTGATCCAAGATTCCAGCCTTGGCGGGGTCCTACTGGGTTGGAGTTCTATTATGACAAGGTGTCTGGAAGTATCCTGAGGGACAAGATATTGTACCCCGAGGCCTGCGGAGGTAGGTACTCACATTTTGCGCTGATTTTCTCAATGATTGCTGGGCTGAGAATTTCTTAGTGAAATATGCTGACAGTTACTAGGGATTTTGGCAGAGTCCATGGGATGCGGGAAAACCCTCATCAGTCTTGCTGTGATATTGGCTACGCGGGGGCATTTCCCCAAAATCCCAGTAGAGTATCAAAATCTCTATAACCCCGTCAGAACTAAGACTGGAACTTTGATGGAAATGACTGCAGCTGCAGCTGGTCGCTTTTCCCTACCCTGGAAGGGCTACTTTGACCGGAAGAAGGCCGAGGGAAAACATCATATCAATTGTGAGAAGGCCTGTGTGGCCCAGAGTGGTTCTTACAACATACCGGCGAAAAGCAATCACCAGAGGGCTAAATCCAATTTTGCCGAGTCGGCCAAACACCTTCGTCTCTGCTCTGGTACACTCGTTATTGTCCCGGATAACTTGATGGACCACTGGGAACGTGAGATCGCTACTCACACTAACAATCTTAAAGTTCGAGTTCTGCAGAATAAAGACGAAACACCATCAACGGATGAACTTTTTGATTACGACATTGTGCTGTTCTCCAAAGGCCGATGCAGCAAAGAGAATGCAAGATTCAGCAAAAATGGGCTAAAGCTAGATGCCCCGATTTTCAATCTTCACTGGTTGCGAGTTATTGTCGATGAAGGGCACAACCTTGCAGGTAAAACAACGGGAATGGTCGACTTGCTAAAAAATCTGAACTTTGAGCGCCGCTGGATGATTTCGGGAACCCCTCTCTCGGAAATGTATGGAGTGGAACTTAGCATTGCTTCACAGGAAGCGGACACAGATGCTAGTGAATCGTCACCAGACAATAACGAGGCTGCCATCTTGCAAAAAGGCAAGAAGGCGGGCAATGCCGTCAAGCATGAAATCCGAAATTTGGGTAAATTGGGCGATATGGTTCATGATTTCTTCAGTCTCAAGCCTTGGGCCAACAATAATCAAGAATGGCCCCGTTACACAAAAGTGATGGGTGAAGATGGAATTCTTCGAAAATCTCCATCTCTACGTGCCACCCTCCAGAGCCTTGTTGTGCGACATCGGTACGAAACGGTCAAAAGAGAGATCACTTTGCCGCCGCTGTATAACAAGGTGGTCTACCTCGAGCCGACCTTCTACGACCGGCTGTACATCAACATCTTCCTCTTTACACTCGCAGTCAACGCCATTACATCTGAACGTGAAGGTCCCGACTATATGTTTGGTGAGAGTGACGAGAAAAACAAGAAAAACAAAAACAAAGCTAAACTCTCTGAGTTGATACAAAACTTACGTCTGGCTGGGTTTTGGTGGGCTGGTGATGACAATGTCCAAAGTACTGTCGACATTGCTCTGGAATATCTGGAGGAAAACCAAGAGAAGATGACAGTGGATGATTTCAACCAATTAAAACGTGGGATCCAGATCGCACGAAAGGCAATTAATTCTACAGGCTGGAATGGATTCAAGAAGATGCATGAGCTCGGAGTCTTTGTTCGGCATTTCCCAGAGCATGCTCGCAACATGTGGGCCCTTGATCCCACCGAGGCTGATCACGAGCCCCTGCTCATGGGTATCACCCAGGCCCGTCGCGCGCAGCAATTTGTGATGAAACATCTCACTACGCCTGATCCCGCCGACGGTCTCGCAGGAGAAGGTATCAAAGTTCGTCGGGAGCTAGTTCAACACAGCCAGACAGGTACATTTGCTCACAACAGTGCCCCCGAGTCGGCGAATCCCCCGGTAAGCAAATCAAGATCGAAAGGGAACAGGCAAAATCAAACTTTTAAGAAGAACATATTTCGCACTCTCCCAATGACTTCGCCCTTGGCACAAACGAAGCTGGAAGGAGTAGCATCGGCCAAGCTTCGTTACTTGTTGGACCAAGTGCTGAAGTTCCAGAAGACCGAGAAAATCATCATCTTCTATGAACACGACAACGTTGCTTCCTGGGTCGAGCAAGGTCTTGAGTTAATAGCAGTCAAATTCCGCACCTACGCCGGCACCGCGAGCATGGGCTCCAATTTTAAAACCAAGTATCTGAGGGAATTCCGCGAAACCGAAGAGGTCCGTGTTCTACTAATGAGCGTCAAACAAGCCTCGCACGGCCTCCACATACCCGAAGCCTCACGAATGTACATCGTGAACCCAATCTGGGAACGTAACGTGGAAAGCCAAGCCATCAAACGAGCCCACAGAATCGGCCAAAAAAGACCAGTCTTCGTCGAAACCCTTGTTCTAGGCGACACCCTCGAATATCGGATGCTCAACCGCAGCAAAAACATGACCGCCGAGGAGACTAAGCAAGCCGGAGATAACCCGCTGAACGATAGTACCATGAGCGACATCATCAAGAACGAGCCCTTCCTACCCATGCCCGACGAGGCTTCGGCCGGCATGGCCCCACTAACACATCCGCTCGGGCTATTTGATCAGCATAGATTGCCGATCTCCGACAAAGACGTCTCTGCGCGCGGGCGGAAACCGGCTCGGAAACCGCAGAACCCGCGACGGGTTTCGGAGTCCAATGCCGATTCCGATTCGACTGGTCTTATGGGGCCACCGGCCAAGCGGCAACGGATTGGATTTGCGGAGCGTGACCAAATCATGGGTGAGGGTGTTGTGGATGCGGTTCTAGCGCCGCTGCAGACTGCGCCCGGGTCGAATTTGGCTTCTAGGGCTGGGGTCCCTGTTTTGGGGCCTTCGCAGACTGGCTTCGAAGATCGTGAGACGGTTATTGGGGATAGTGTTGAAGCATTTGGAGCATCTGGTTCAATGCGATTCGTGCCAATACGCCCTTGGCCAGGTTTGCCCGCGAACGGTGTTGCAACGCGACCATCGTTGTTCGGACCGTTCCAGCCATGATACATATCTACACTTTTACGTTTCAGCGCACTATACCCCCCATGCATGTAGAAAATAGCAGCTTGTTTAAAGTGAAAATAAATTAATTCATACACCACTAAGATGAAGCAGATTGAAAATTGACTCGTGTGTGATTCCTCGAAAGATGGTAAGGGCATCTTATTGAAGCTGTGTAGGTACCTACCAACTGCTGCTAATAACATGAATGTTAGTACTACTGTTAAACAGTTACCGTGAATATCCCTAAGACTGTGATGTAAGTTGGGTTAGCCATTTAAACAACCTGCCATCCCTCACCAGATCATCAAGATGAGCACTAAGACAATCCATCTCATTGAAACGTTCCATGAGGTCAACGATAAGAGAGATAAGACTTTCCGCACCCCTCACCTCGGAGCTTAGAAAGCCTCAATTCTCCAATTTCTCCCAGAAAACCGAGAAAATGAAAATGAGAAAGCCAGTTGAGAAAGCCGTGATAATAGGGATCTCCGGGCCCTCGAGCAGCGGCAAGACGACCCTCGCGCGGTTACTGCAGCGTGTATTCTGCGGGGTGAACCTCAAGGCGAAAGACTCACGGCTAAACACGTTCATCATCCACGAAGATGACTTCTATTTCCCGGACGACCAGTGCGTATTCAATATTCCCAACCTCAGTCCCCCACACCCAACTAACACACCCCACAGAATCCCCTATACAACAACCGCCTCAGGCGAAAAGATCCAAGACTGGGACACAGCCTCCGCAATCGACATCCCATTCCTCTCGCAAGCACTACACTACGTGCGCGAAAACGGGACACTCCCACCGCGGCTGCGGAGCAAGGAAGACCAAAACGACCAGACCGACTCCGGCGTGTCAGACGGGGTTGTGCAGGAACTGAGAGATGTTGTCAGTTCTCGACTGGGGGGTGAAGCAGCAGGGAACGGAAAAGACGTTGAGTACCCGACCATCGCATTCCTAGAGGGGTTTCTGCTGTTTGCGCCGCCCGAGCAAGAACAACACGTCCTCCGTTCCGTCCATGACGCTATACATCTCCCTCTCTTCCTGCCTGCGGCGTATGAGCTTGTTAAGGCTCGACGCGAGGGGAGGAGTGGGTATGTGACTGTTGGGCCGGCGCCGGAACCGCCAGTGCAGACGTCCGCGGAGAAGGGGGATGGTGGTGGGGATGGGAAGAAAATAAAGAGTACGGGCGCGGAGATCGATCTGGAGGCCGAGGATGATCGGCCGCCGCAGAATTTCTGGGTCGATCCGCCTGGGTATGTGGATGATGTTGTTTGGCCGCGGTATGTGACGGATCATGCTTGGTTGTTGGTTGCTGAGGATGGGGATGAGGAGAAGAACGGGAAGAGTCAGGCTCTGGCGGAGGCTGCTCTTGTTCGGAGGATTGGGGATGGGACTAGGGCTAGGACTGATGTTGGGGTTGAGGTTGCGCCGGGTTGTGGGAGTGCAGGGATGGATGTTGTTTTGAGGTGGGCTGTTGAGTTGATTTTGGGATATTATTTGGATCGGACGTAGGGATAGTAGTTTGCATATATATATTGGCCTCGAGGGTAGAGGATACAAGTGTGTATATAGTGGCTTCAGCAATATATTCTTTTGTTTTTTATTTTTGCTATCTGTTAACTGTAGCGATTACTGCTTCTACAGAAGCAATTGTCTCCTTCAGGTTGTACCAGACTATGGGAGTGTAGGGATAAATGTTGTTTTAAGGTGGCTTGTTGAGTTGATTTTGGGTGTTAAAGTATGCGCATCTTCTCCCGCTTCTTGATTTTACATCTGGACAGTCGAAGAATGCACCACCTATTTAATAAGGCGTATAAGTATCACAAAGGATTAATCAATAGATTCTTGTCTTTGATGTTTACTATCTGCTAACTGCAGCGATGGCTGCGTCTGATTCTGTGGTCCATCATTCATGTCCCATCATTCTCCCCAGGTCCTCCATAGCAATACTAAGCCATCCCCATCATCAAAGATTTACTCCCGCGCAATTGGTCCTCGCCATCCCAGAACGTAATCGATACGGTCTCTCAAGGACATTGGGGTGATCTCGGTAGGTGTATTGTTGACAAACTGCTGAACTTCGGTTCGAGTCAGCTCAGATTGAAGATCAAACTCCCCCAGGACAGTATCCGCCTCTTTCACCATGTTGATTTTGCTAAAGTTCTCTGTGCAGTCCACTAGGTCATAGACATACACTTCGCGAAACCCACAGTTACGCATCAGCAAGTACGAGTTGTATAAGGTATGCACAGATGCCAAGAAACCAAGCAGTTGGAAAAAGAACTTGGCCAGGGTCCACAATCCTGCAGCACGGCGTGGCTTCTTCCGCTCAGCGACTGGAGTTTCTGCAACAGTTTGTGTGCTTGTAGACTTGGAAGGTGGAATTTTGCCAAACAGAGGCCGATTCACTTTAGGCTTGTGACCGAGAATTTCACGTTGGAGAGATGGAGCTGGAGTTTCCATCATTGGCGGCTTAAAGTGGTTAAGCGCTCCCAGTTGACCACGTGAAAACTGGCTCCTGATGTCAACCTTCTTGTGCTTCGGGGGGATTATCTCATGCTTGAGGCCAAAGATGGCATATTCTTCTTGGAGAATGGCTTCAGCATCATTGTGGCTAGACGTGGGTTTAACCCACGGCAGCCAGGATACAGCCTTGCCTCGCGGCAACTTGACTTCCCACGACACCGTGAACATCTCCAGAGCTTGGGGGATGCTAACGATATTAATGCGTGACATTCCAATGCCATCTGGCGCTGATTGCAACCGAATTGAGTTTATCAGAGGTTTTTTGGCTGCAAAAACGGCGTTGAAATCGCCCTCTGGGCCGCCATGCACAATGAGGTCGAATTTGCACTTCTCGGCCCAGAAGTTGTGATTGATGAGATCAATAGAGCAGACAGCAATGTACTTGATAAGGTAGGACGACGGATCGCCAAGCGCCTCCGCCACCTCTGTCCGTATGACCGTGTTGACTTTGTAGTCTTTGAGTTGTCCGTAGTATTTTGCGTTGCACTTGCGGAACGGAACCACGAGGCTTTTTCCACTATGGAACTGGGCCATCAAGCAGCTTTCTACAAGGGTGTGTCGTTTGAAAGACGAAATTATGAACTCCATTCCCTGGCCCGGGGGTGTTCGGAAGTAGAGATAACCAGATTCGAATTGGGCAAGTCGAGGTAGTCCACTCACAACCAAATCCCACCAATCTCTCGATTTTCCTTTCTGCAGCCTGACCTTGAGCGTAATCGTGATTTGGTATGTCGCAGAGTAGACGTTGGGAGGGGTCTGCATGTAAAGAATGTCATTTTCCAAGATGAGCTTGGGCACGTTGTGATTTTCGATCATTTCTGTGGACGACCGGGGCAGAGGGGATCCCTGAACCCCAGGACAGGAGAAAAACGATGGCGATCCAATGGATTCAAGGGAAAGAAGTAGGTCCTCCTCTTCTTTTTCATTGTCTTCAGTGTCAGAAAGGCTTCCGTTGCACCCACGAGTAGAAAGTGTATCATAATTCCGATGGAGCAAGTTCGCTTCGGTAAGCGGTTTGGTGCCGCTCAAGTCAATCTTGCTGAGAGGAGTTTCGTCGGGTTCGCGTACATTATCAACAGTCGTTCCCTTGTCTAGCGAAACATGTTCAGATGTAACGCTTGGGGAAACCGGCACAAGACCCGGAGCTGAATCTTGGGGCAACGGGATGTTCTCAGGCGTCACGCTGATTTCGTCCAGACTTTCAGAACGACTGTGAATGGAAATGGAGCTGCCGATATTCTCGATGGTGCTAGTGTCCTGGGACACAGGCTCCAATTCCGCCGACGGGTCAATCTTGGTCATCATAAGTTTGTGCCGGGTGCCTTGGTACTCATCATCAGGAGGGATCGAGTCAGGCAGAGAAGCAGCCTTGGCAGATCTCTTACGAGATTTGAAGGAGTTCGGGCTGCCCAATTTGTTGGCCTGGCTCTTACAAGGGTCAGAAGATGTTGAGCCATGCGAGCTACCAACCTGGGTGTTCATGCCCGAGATGTCCCCAGTAGGTAGAGAGACACCCTGAGGATCATCATCACGCGAACCATCATGAACAATAACACTCCCAGAGTCAGGAACAGAGCCATTGTCGGCAGGGTATTTTTCGGTCTCGTCACTACATTCGTGACCAGGCCGCCGAGCCTCTTTCTCAGGCGGAGTGTCGGCATCATAGTCGGCAGAGTCAGGTTTCAACCGGATGACCCAAGATGGGGGTTTCACGGTGTTTGGCGACTGAACATTGAGGATTGGTAAATTGAGGTTGGGATGATCGTAGGTTTGTAGCTTAATTCAGACGATGGTCAGCACTGAGGCCCGAAGAGAAGATTCAAGGCCTGGTTCTTCATTGTTACCTCCATAGCGATTGTGATAGACACTGCTTCTTCTGGAACCCCATTCCAGTCGCACCACAAATCGAGGTTGCTGAGAGGGCTGTCGTGAGGGTCCATGGTGGGCTCCATGGTGGGCTCCATGGTGGGCTTCATGAGATGAAAGAAGATGAAAGGGTAAATGAAAAAAGAGAAAGTGATAGAAGAGAGGAAAGATGGAGATGGAAAGCAAAAGGAGTAGAGAGTAGAAGAGAAGAGAAGTTGAAAAAAGAAGGTAGCAAACAACATTAGGAAGGTACGTGAAGACATTAAGCATCCTCTATACGGTTTTATCATATACACCTGAAAAGACCTCTAAGAAGACTTTGAAAAGACATCTGAAGAGAACCTCCCAAAATAACATCGAAACCCCCATCGGACGTTAGATATAAAGTCCCTAATATCATGGGCCAAAACTTGTCAGATACCATTGTAGTACATCGTCAAGGACAGGCATAAACCAGGTTTTCTTGTTAATCGTCAATTAAAAAAGAGAAGATAAGCAGCACTTGCAATTAGCCAGTGATACTGCTTTTTAAAAAAGGGCCTGTATGTACAAGAAGGGCTTAAGAATAATCTCACTTTTCTCCCAATCCCATGAAAGAAAGACCTCCCCCTTTTATATCCGCCAGCGCCTGTTAAAAAAAATCGAAACCCTTTAGCCACCCAGTTAAAAGCATCAAGCGTAAAAATAGAGAATAATGAAACACTCCTCCCAGTCTATCAAGACAGAAGAAAGAAAAAAGAAAAAGAAAAAGAAGATAACATAAAGCCAGAACGTCAAGGACGTCAAGCAAATCATTGGGGCGTTCCATTCGGGGAGTCGGGGTGATCAAAGGTTGCTGGGCCGGCCACGGAGCCAAATCGATCGCCTTCATTGACCATTTGAGATGGAAGAAGAGGGGTATTCGTCTGGGGGGTTTGGTCGAAATAACCTCGCGCGGATCCATTAGTTCCTTGGGGATAGTCGCGATTCCGCTGTAGAGGAGGAAGTATGGTCGAGGTAGGAGGGTATCCGGACCGGGCATATCCCTGAGCTATCATTGCTCCAGTCGAATCCGGGGTCTGTCTCGGGTCCAAAATCCTTAGCTAGGTGTTCTATTCCACACTCTCACTGGTTCGCAGAGGGGTGTCGTACAGGAGTGCCAGGCTGGTTCATTGCCATCAGTTGCCCCACAGCGGCCTGCTGCTGCTGGCTGGATCGGCTTTGACCGGTAGGGTCAGGGATCTGAGACATGGGGGCGGATGCTTGCATGCCCGCTGAGGCTTGCATGCCTGGGTACATCTATCCTCCGGGGTCAGCTCGAAAAACTCCCAACACCTACAAAAGGAAAGGGGGGGATACGAACCGCCGCATAATCAGGCACCACTTGCCCTGTGGAATAAGTCTGCATGGCGGCAGGTGTTTGATAGCTTGCTGGTTGACCAGCATACATGGCAGCTGTTGGCTGGCTATAAGGATCCATTTGGCGCGCCATTCGATTATCCACATCATAGATGCCCTGCTGTCTGCCATAGTCGATCGAGGTACGATGACGCTTGACCGGCGGCTGCTGACCATAGTAACCATAATCTCGGGCTGCCGGCGGATAACCTCCATAGCTAGATGATGGGGGAATCGGCACCGACTGTCGCTCCGGAGATCGAGTAGGGACTGGCTGATGGAACTCGTCTGGTCGTGTTGTTCGTTTCCTGCGGCTGTTAACTACACGCCTTCACATTCCCATGGGTTCATAGCACGTACAACATGGCCCGAGGCTCCTTCCGAATGCGCAATTTCACACCTTGATCCGCAAAAGATCGGGAAAGGTGGGTTGACTCCATCATTCCGGGGAAACTCTTGGGAGGGGAGACTGCAAGCTTGTCAGAACCCAATTGTGCCAGCTCTCTCCACAGCACATATTCTTACCTGTGAACCGCTCTGAGATAACAGTCTTCAAATAGGAGACACGGTCCCTGTTGGCTCGTTGTTAGCTACTAAGTCCAGACAAAGCTCCCGACCGTGCTACTCACTTTCGCATCTCGAACAAGGTAAACTTAAGGCGAAACTCGCCCTCAATCTTCACAGAGAGATCCCCAAAAACGAAGAATCCTCCATCTATAAAACTCGTTAGTAAACAAGCTCCACTCCGAGACTAGACAGAACTAACCGCTGTTGTCCACATCCTTCAACCGGTGAAGTGACGAAACTAGGGTTCCTGCTAACGCAGTCGACGGTGCGACGGGCACAGGACGCTCTTCAGTTGCATCATACAGACTGCAGCACATGAAATAGTAAGGGCTTTGCAGGTAATGCCTGCGCCAAAGTCAGCCACCCGCGCAAAGCCATGGTGATAATGCACACTTACTGTGCGAGGTAGGTGCCCTCCTCTCGCACCCGGAGCTGGACGATCGGGGGCGGATCGATAGGTTTGCGCTCTGCAGGCGCCATTAGATCCGGATCCTTTTCTGTCAGTCCCGCGCCTCCCCGCTTCACGGGGAGTAGCTAGGAACAAGAGAGAGAGAGAGAGAGAGAGAGGGAAGAAGGGAAGCTTCCACATACCTTTTTCCTTGCCCCCCGCCACGCGGGCCCGATTGGGCTGCTGGCGAATGATCAAGTCAAAGTCAGAACTGGTGTTGTTCAACATTGTCAGTGGGATTCCCTGGACGACCGCGTAAGAGTTGCGACCCTGTCGAAGTAGACACGGGAAGAACGACTCACCCCTGAGCTTCGCGCGAAAGAGAGGCGTCGGAGAATGTCGCACTCATCAAGACGAAGAGTCACAGACAAACGGGTAAAGGTGGAGAGAACCCCAAGTTTTGAGGTTGCTTTGAGAGACAGTGAACCAGCAGATGTGATAGTCGATCCTCGGGAATACAAAGACCAGGTAAAAGTGATCTGTGGTTTACAAAGTAAAGAGTGGAAAAGAAAGGGAAGGAACGGGGTCTTTGGACCGAAAGAAGTCCAGTCAGAAAAGATAAGGACAGGCTGGGAAGAGAACCCTGGACGAGTCACGATGTCGTGAGGGGTGGCAGCTGTAGTGGGGTAGATGATTTTTTTTTTTCTGTTTCGGACTTTCGACCGTGGAAGAGACAAAATGAACACCCAAGTAGCCAAATAGAGAGAGAGAGAGAGAGATGAAGTCGAAAGTTGACGAAAACGGAGTGGTGTCGTCAGTTTGCAAGCGGAAAGAGCCAACCGAGTACGGTTCCAGACAAAAACCTTAAGCGGATCTCTGAAGGTATAACGGTCGATATTCCGAGATTGAATCTAAAGATTTAACATTAATATAAAAAAAAAAATTTGGAGGGAAGAAGAAAAGAAAAGAAAAGATTCAAATTCAGAAAGAAAAAAAAAAAAATCCGAAAATCAATTGGATCACAGGCTTTCCAATTCTCCCAGTCTTGAACAAATCAGATTCCAGAATCCCACAAAAAAAGGAGAAAAAAAGAGAAAAAAAAGAAAGAAGAAAAATCAACTAACCCAATGAATTATCCAGGATTTTAAGAAAATGGTAAAAAAAGAAATCCCAAAAAGAATTTAAGGAAATTCCATAAAAAAATAGAAATCCTCAAAAGTACCACAGTGGCAATCTCTTCAAACGAGAGCAGCTGAAGGTGGATAAAAGACCCAAGAGTGACTGCCTTAGGAAAAGGAAGAAAACCCAAAAACAGAAAAAGAAAAAGAGGAAATCCGTAGACGGAAGAAAAAAGTGGAATAGGTTCAGCTACCCACGGTCGAGGGGGCGAATGGCGATCCAAAGGCGCAGTAAACTTCTGTCTTTCTTCGGTCTAAAAGGAGAACCGGCAAACCGCTAGTCCGCTAATCCGCGTCTGTCGCTTTATGATCATAAAACCCACAAGGTTGGCGCCGGCTATGCAGGTGATCAGACCCGGTTTTCTTGTCCGCCGTAAATGTGTTGGTCTAAACGCCAGGTGGACTCGGGCCCTGGTCCGGCGTCTAAGCATTCCAGTCAAAAGTGGAGATATGCACGATCAAGCCGCATCGCCTATGTCCGGGGATTGCTGTGTCTCCACACTCGATCTCGATCCTGGCATGATTAGCTTGAATGTGGAAACAGTATCAAAAAATAGCACCTTTTTGAAGCTCACTTCTGAACAAGGCGGTTATAGCTGCTTGTCAAGAAGGTTCCAACCATGGTTCCAAGGTTCCAAGGTTGGGTAGCTTCCTTATGTCATCCCGAACCAAAGAATGCCTGGGCCCTTAGACCTCCCACATTCGGTTGGGCACTTTCCAAACAAACGAAAATAAAAAATTTGGAAGAGACAATACCTTTTTTGGCTTGATTGCCTGAATGCTCCTGGCTGTGACAAATCCAATTCTTGAATATTGCGCGTGAATTCGCCAGTTTCAGGGAGGTGCGTACCCCTCGACGTGAACGTTGGAGCCCACAAAGTGAAAGGACCCAGCACACGCGTGTTCGAAGACTCAGGTCCGGCGCAATCACAGAGTGACAAAAGATTCAAGAAAGCTGATCTCCACAGACACAATCGTGTGCAATGGCACGTTGTAAAGCACAAGAGCGCTGTTACTCCCATCCGAGACGAAGCGATACATGCCGGGTCATGATGCGACAGTGGGAAGCGAAAGAGGGGAAGAAGGGTTGAGTTGAATCGAGTCGAGGAAATGGCGAGAAGGAAATACCACAAGGCAGAGCACGAGAGTTGGACAAGGCGTTTAAGGGGAACATGCAACCACGAACAACGCACCACTGCAGGTCTTTCCCTGTGACGCGTCACATTTCCTTGAAGACATGCAGCCCAATATCTCATCCAAGCTACTGTGTGTTGACTGCAGTTCGGAGGACAGCGTTAACGCTGGTTGGTTCCATCCGCCGGAAATCCCTCGATCAAGCTATGGGGCCGGGGCAGTATGCATCAGCCAACGAAAAGAAAAAAAAAACACATTAAAACCGGAGACCGGTTTGGGGCATTTCTGCAGCTTGCAGATCGGGTGTTCGTCATGATAATAAAAATACCGGTACTTTCTAGTATGGACACTACGGTGGCTTCTTGCGCCACACTTGCTGACCCTCGATTTGCGGCTGAGGATGTACGGCACTTTTCCCCCCTCCTGTTCAGTCACCTTCCAGATGGGTTTGGCTGCATCAGCAGTGCAGAGGTGGGTCTCGCATTCAAAGCATTGGTTGCTGCGTTCTGCCGAGGGACTTGCATCTCACGCTCTTTGGGTATTGGGGGCCACTTGTCCTCTTCATCATCAGGTCCTTTTCTTGGCAGGATTTGCAAAAAAAAAAAAACACTCGTCCCAAATCCTAGCTTGCATGCAGATGTTCTGGGGTCTGAACTGTGGGTGGCATCATGGTGACGATCATCGCTCGCCAAAATGTGATACGGAGGGCTGCAGGTGCAGTTGACTATGACAAGCATTCCTGTCACAGTTCACAACCTATTCCCATATCATAGGAGATTTGATAGCAGCGATCACATGCAGGGGTGAGGAGAGCAGAAATCAATTTCGATCAGAGGGCGCCGATCAGTCCGACAAAAGTCCGGCCCCCATATTGAATCCTGCAGCAAAAGTGATACTATTGTTATTGGCAAGTGACTGGGGCAGATGGGACCCGCTGAGTGGGGATTTCCGGCGCCAGTACCCAGCTTCCAGAGAACAGCTGCGATTCGCTAACCTGACCTCGGAATAAGTACAAGCTAACAAAAAGGGGGGGTCGAATAGGGACGAAGGGGGGGAAAAAAACGTAAAGTGAGGGGTGGAAAGCGGGAAAACACACCCAGCATTGTTTGACAGTCTGACTCTGAGCTGTGGTTCTTATCCGTTGCATCATGCCCGGGCGACAAGTTCCTGGGAATGCAGTTGATAGGCCCGAAAAAAACTCACAGACCTAGATGCACATCATTATGCGATAAGCAAGCCCAAGCGCTGGGAGCACGACCTGTCACTTCTATTTGACTTCCGGGATTCGGCCCCAGCGCCAGGACAGAATTCCCAAGTTTTCTTGGTCTTGATCTTGGTCATGGCGGGGAAAGCCACCATTGCCTCTGATGGAGAGTCATGAATTGGTTGTGGAAACTAGCGTGACTCGTCCAGACGCTGGACGGAATAATTGGACGAAAGGTGGGTGTGATACAAGTGCTAACAAGTAGGGACAAGATGAAGAAAAGAAGAAAAGAAAGTTCGAGTGCGAAAAGCGAAAAATTAAAAAAGACCGCCAAAAAGGAAGCGAATTTTTCGAAATTTTTTCCTAATTTAAAAGTACAGCGCACACCCTGGCCAAAATCCACTGCGGCTCCGATTGGAAAAAACTGGACACTTGTTAGTGTCGGGGACGTTCTACTCCGTATTGACTACAGTAATAATAGGAAGGAAGCTGGAAAGGGACCCGTGGAGAGCAATACCAAAAAGAAGGCCAAGTAGTTAGAACGAACGACTGTTCGGCACTTCAACGTACGAAATGGCCGAGGGAAAAGGAAGAAGGGGGGCCGATGGAGCACTACTGAAGACGGTACTGGACGGGGCGGGATAGGGAAATTTTTAGACTCACGGAGGACCGGGGAGGAATTAAATAGGGGATTTAAAGTGAATCCCGTCAAAACCAAAATCAAATCCAGGGCGCGTATCTGACAGCGGCAATCTCCATTTAGAACCAGTGGTTAAGGAGCTGCTAGATGGGCGCTACTATTTTTATGCTTAAATGTTGGCCCTGTGCTGGTTCCATGGTGGTTTGGCGCCCGTTCCATGGTTGTGTTCCCTCCCTGACAGCTTTCCGGTCCGTGTTGGCGCCGTCGCCGCCGATCTTTTTTGTCGATCGGTGCTTTGACGGGACTACAGATTGGGCTATCTACTATTTAGATCATTATTGTACTACTTCATAAGAGCCAAAATGTTAGTTGGTATGAATACTCCTTCTTGGTAGGCTGATGCTACCATTGACGGGTATTCCGATGCAAATCTCACCTTCCTAAAAAGGATTGGTCTGGAATCCACCAGTTGCAGGATACCCAATAGACTCGTGCATAATTCTGAATTCCATGATTATTGCTCGATAGTTTCGTAATTTCGGTCGCCTAGACCTGTTGTAGGTCTACTGCAGGGATTTTATGAAGTAGTTCGCACTTGCGGATGTGCAGCGAAAGCCCCTGGTGGAACACATCAGATAGCCGCAGATCAGCCGCAGCTATTGAGATCTAGCATGACGCTTTGTCCCTCGTATACAGTGAGGTGCTGGGACTATTATTGGCTATTGGGTCTAGACAAAAAAATAGTAAGGTTGATCTTCTTCTCTATCAGATTTCTCCTCCTATTATGACGTTTTCCACTATGTCCTGCGCGACACGACACTTATTCTTGGACATATCGTATGCAAGACACAGATCTACTCCATATGTACACTAGATCAAAGAGCTACCCAGTAACTGATACATTGACATAAGATTTACTAATCACACACTGTACTCATTCGTCGCAACTAGATAGAAAGGGAAAAGAAACACCCAAGCAAAAACTCCACACCTCCGTCCCTGCTCCATGCTGGATGAAATCCCTGAAAAAGCGACTAGTAGTAAATGGACCAAAGAGGCTCGACGAGTGCCGCATGACACTTGACACTCCTGTCACCCCTGGACAACCATTTAGAGTGACTTAGCCTTCGAACAAGAAAAGAAATGAAGAAAGAATATTAAATCAAACGGCGAGACAACGCAGTTCCCGGGGACACGTAAAAGAAGAGAGAAAAGGGAGAAATAATCGGAGATTTCGTTAAAACAAACGCCCTGTCCACATGCGTAACTTGCTTTGCAGGCAAAAGAAACCTCCACGAATCATGAGCTTCACGGTTATCATGTCTGCATCACGATATCCCCATCCACTTCGTACTCGGCATCAATCTCTGCATCCGCATCCGCGTCTACGTCTGAATCTGCGTCGGTGGGTGACTTCGAAGCAGATCCTGGCTCAGCGGGAATCACAACGTGAACTTTCTCCACCAAAGCCTTCCGGTTGACTGATCGCGGTGTCTTAGGGTTATCGTTAGATCGACGGGGGACTGGTGTTCCAGGTGATGGCGAGATGGGGTTGGCCTTTTTCTCGGGAGTAGTGGGTGCTTCCGTCTTCTTGTCCTCGGACTCGGGCTCGGCAGCATCAGTGCCATTGGTCTTGACGGGTTCCTTGACGGCAACATCTTCATTGACAGGCTCTGGTTCTTTTTCGCTCACGTCTGCAGCTTCCTTAGGTCCAGGGGCCATGTTTTTAACATCCTCATCAGGGTCAGCTTCTTCCTCAACAACTTCGCTCTGCTTCGGTTCGGGACCGTTGGCCTGGCTGGGTGTTGCTTCAGCTGCAGGCGAGTCCGTGTGGATAGAGCTTCTGCCGCGGCGAATGCTACCTCCAGGGGTGACCGTTGCCAGCGCGGAGGGTCGTCGAGGTGTGTTGCGACCGTTATTACGGGGAGCCGTGGGCGTCATTGACATGTTATTCAGTTTGGTGCTACCAGATGGGCGACCAGGTCTGCGCTTTGGGGGTGCTGCGGGAGGCACAGGAGGCCAAAGTTCGAACCTGGAGGGTGGGATTCCAGCGGCAGGGTTGGGGATTGTAGGTGGTTCAGATTTGCCTGCTGTAGAATGGTGGGAGTCATTAGGCCGCAGAGCCAATGTAGAAGGCGGTCCAGCGGAGTCTGCGAGAGTGTCTCGATCCGACCCAATCCCCATTCGGACATTGCCCTCATAGTCGGTCGCTCTGGCCTCGGTCTCATCTTCGTCTTCATCCAGGTCCTCCCGGGGGGCGACGGCATGGATGGGAGCACGGTCAAAATGAGACTGGTTGCTACGACCCATAATGTAAGGTGTCCAGAGCAGCGCATCTGGATTGAGCTGGACGTAGCCCTTGCTTTCCCAGCCACTGATGACCTCGTTGTAATATTTGTGGTCGAGACGGATGGCGTAAGTCTTGGTGATGGGATCCCGGACGAGAGCTCGAAG
The DNA here is from genome assembly GCA_002116305.1 of Penicillium italicum. Classification (NCBI taxonomy): domain Eukaryota; kingdom Fungi; phylum Ascomycota; class Eurotiomycetes; order Eurotiales; family Aspergillaceae; genus Penicillium; species Penicillium italicum. The sequence continues at coordinate 41,441 of KZ108100.1, read as the reverse complement.
CCCTTCTAGAGCAGATACAATGTCATCTGCCGTCATTCCGGTGCGATCAGACAGGTCTGCAATGCTAATAGGCGTCTTCAAATCACGAAGTTGGTATGACAAGATCAATCGCCAGTAGTTCCGGTACGACACCAGACCCATGTCAGAGAGCGGTTTCTCGGGTGATCCATTTTTGCCTTCGATGCGGGTAAGGAGGTATGAGAAGTCGATGAGGAGGTTTCCGTAGCCTTTGCGTTGATGGATGGGTAGAGTAAGGATGCAGGAAACGTTGTTCGCCGAGCTTGGACGTTTTTCTTTACTGAAGTAGCCAACAAAATGGCAGCCCAGGTCGTCATACTCAGTCATAACATAGAATAAGAATGGCTCAACGTCGTAGTAAAGAGTCTTGGAGCCTAGGAAAAGTTTTGCGAGAAGGCAAAGATTTTGACAGTACACTGGATTTTTGCGCCCATCAACTTCGAAGATTGAGACCGATCGGTCCCGATAGATCTCGTCGCCGGGAGGATGCTTAGCAGGACACTTGAGTTTATGACGCCAGGCGACGAAGTCCGAGTTCATGTACTTGAGACAGAACTCGCAAATGTACAGAACACGGTTGCGGCTGTATTCCTCCGGGTAAGGCGCTGCATACCAGGTTTCGATCTCGTAGCCACCGAAGTTGATAGATTTGATCTTTGAAGGAGGACCAGAAACCTTTTGTGATGCATGCGCAGTGGCTTCGCCATTGAGTTCTGCTTCCTTCACTTTCTGTTGCCACTCATCTTCAGCTTTCAAACGTGCCTGTTCGAATCGGTCACGATCGAATTGTGTGGGGAGGGTCCTGGATGTGTCCTGTTCGATTTCGGACAGAATGCCTCCATATGGTTTTGATTTGGCGTCGTCGGTCTCACGGTCGAACAAAGTCATAGGGTTGTAGGATAAAGGGGGAAGGGGAACGAAATGTGCCTGGGGTTCTGGGGCCACAGGTGGCGGCTTTGGTGCTTTCTTCTTCTTGCGTTGCGGTCGGATTTGAGAGCCTGTTATTTTGGACATTTTTGTCTCATCCAGCCGGAACCCAATAATCAATTTCCCAAACTGCCTAGCTACTACGCGACAGTGCTCTCGGTCCACTGCGCGAGTGCGTCGCACGCGTACAGAACGTGTCCGAGCAGGAGAGTGAACATCACCATCAGCAGGGGCATCCCCACCCCCCAAGGCCGCATCATTCAAAATCGGGTGATCGGAGCGGAAAGAGGTTTGTCGAAGTCTTTTGCGAAGTACAGGTGTGTGTTCTTCGGCCTCAATTGACGAGGCCTTTCGCTTGCGTAGCGATCGGGAGCTATTGAGCATTTCATCGTCGACGCCTGTGTTAAAGATAGAATGGAATCCCTCGTCGTGTGTACCAGCGTGCGCAGGAAGAAGCTCCTTGGGAAGGGCTGAGGCTCCGAGTCCGGTTTCAATCGTTGGATTTGTTATCGTGTCGGGCTCTAGATTGTTATGGACACAGCTAGGACACCTCCACGGGCCTGGGTGTTGCGACGTTAGTGCGTGTAATTTATATCAAAGAGGTGATGAGGCAAAAGTCAATGCCCACGTAGTTGCATACCTTCCGTTTCATCATATGCTTCTTGTTCGCGAGCGCATTGCCGATGAGCTGTCAGGTGGCCGAGTCAGCGATAGTCCGACACAATCAACAAAGCAACGGAGCGACACATACAGTGATCACCACACACAACACAAGTGAGCCATTCCTCAAAATCTTCACTTGGATCATGTTCCTCGTCTTGACTGCAAACCCTATTTTTCCGTTATTAGTACCTAAACGTGCTAGCGCTGCGCCCAGTGCTGCATTGAGCCCTTCCACTTACAAGCAGTTTGAGCCACTACGGATATCGGTTTCGACATCCTCACCTCCATTGCTCTCGGCTTCCCAGTCCTCGGCTTCTGACTCGTGGTCACTTGATTCGGGTTCTGATGCGTCTCGGTCATTTGCCTCAAACCCGGGGTCGGCATCCGCGTCGGCTGTCTCAGACTCCGCATAGTCTTCTTCGGAACCCGCGTCGTCGTCAGGTAGCTTGACAGCTCCAACAGGCTCGGCCTCGTCGTTGTCGTCATCGTCTTCTCCGTTCAACCCATTGATGCTCGAGTTGTTTCCATCCGCAGCTTCCTCCGGCCCATCCTCATCAACTTCTCCAGTGTACGCTCTGTGAACGGCATCTTGAAGCTGTTGATCCATTTCATACAAGTCAGTTTCTTCTTCGCCCTCCGCATCTAGGTCGCTGTCGGCCGGGTCCTCAGGCGGGTCGAGTTTGCCCGGTTCATCGTTTGCTGGCGGCACCGTCGCCGCCATAGTGAAAGTTACCGCCACCGCCAGGTTGAGCACAGCAGTGCTTATTGTATGCGCTCAGGCGGACTAGAGTATCCTTTTCGTGAAAGAAGCTTAAACCGATCCGATTACAGAAGCACCCCGCTGACGTCGGCGCCGATCCGGGGGTGCATCTGGATAAAAAGCGGGTTCGAGACTGGCTGGAATAGTGCTGAAGATTTTATGAACACAGGTACCGCTCGGGATTGGCGTTCAAAGTTTCTAGGCGCAAAGTGTAAGCTAAACAAACAAGAGGTGTCAGTCCGCCGCTGGAGTGGCTAGGCATCGCACGCGCGTCGCAAAACGGAAGAAACTCACCCCAAGAGAAACCAGTGCAATCTTTGATTTAAAAGCGTACCAGACGCGTCGAAGGACAGTCCGTACACCGAGGCCTGTCTCTTTTACAATCGAATGCGACCTGCAACGATCTTCACGCCCCTGTCCTGTGAGTGTCGTTGTAGCGCGCTGAGTCAGCGCAGCTAAACCACTTTGGGTGGAGGAGACCTCAAGCCCGTCGCTGTAGGAAGAGACACTCCCCTCCACACTCTCCGCGATCTATCCACACTCATCAGTCCGTGAGAGGCTTTACGGCTTTTGATTCAACTTTGACACCTCTTCCCGATCATCTACGTACCTATACAACCGCACGCCATGGGTGTCCCCTTTGAGGCCCTGATTCCCTACGGGATTATCATGACCGTACGTCCCATTAGTCAATGCCTTCTGGGACTAAAGCTCACTAATTGCTGTAGATGTTTGGTGTGACTGGCTACGGTATTCACTATGCCAAGCGCTTTACCAACGATGGCAAGAAGGCACGCTGGAACAAGGACCTATGGGATAGAGTAAGTGTTCCACCCTTGTCGGCTGCCGTCGGAACTTGCATAAAGCACAATTGGCTAACAATTTCATAGCAAAGTGAGTGATCACCACTTTATCGGCCGACCAAAAAGCGTTTAGAAGAAATTCTGAGAGACTAACCACAACCAAAAATAGTGATGGAGAGAGATCTGCGCATCACAGGCTCGCTCCGCGGGCAGTCCAGCAACCACAAAGCGCCCACTGGATTCGAAGTCAGCAACCCATGGAAGGTACGAACAACAGATTCCGCGTCCTTTTGATTCCAGTTTACACGCAGAGACACTGACCCGAGACATAGATCGAGAATCGGATCTACTAGTTTCAAAAATTGCAACCTCTTTTCCTTTACGTTCAATGTCTGCGCCTTCCTTACTACGTGACCATACATATCCACTACAATTTCTCTAGAAACGTTGTATCATATCATTTATTCGGATTCCTTAGTAGTCCGCTCAGACATGTCTACTTGAGCTCCGAGGTCATTCCCCGAATTCCTTGGATCTCACTCTCACAAAGGTACATGTCGAAATACTTGGCCAGGGCCTTAATACGGTCCTCTTCGGTCTCCAGAACCTGCAATATCTCCGTCTTCCCGCGCAATCTCTCCTTGACTTCTTTGCCCGACATGACGCACTGGCCAATGATCTCTGTACCACTTTGATCCAAAATCATACGCATACAGACAAAGATCTGGGTGAACCAGCTAGTCCGGCTCTGACTGACGGAGAAGTTCATTACGTCGAAATCTTGCGGCAAGAACTCCACGTCGGAAAAGCAGATCTGTGGTAACCACTTGCTCTCAGGGTTGTATCTTGTTTGGTAGATCCAGATCTTTTGGCTTGGATCTGTGAACTCGGCAATGGTTTCCCTGACAATGCGCATCTCCGATGGCGCGATAGTCGTAGCAGTAACATTTTCTTGAAGTAACAGTGGAGCAGTGGCACAATTGTTTCCGAAGCCGACATCAACCTGTATGCGTTAGTATGGTTCATGCGGTAGCTGCAGTAGATCTTCATGCCGTACCATGTACTTCTCTCCTCCGATGATCACAATTAAAACCATGTGTCCACTTCGCCGAATCAATGGTGTCAGCTCAGCTCGAAAGCACAGAATGCTAAGCTGTCGGAGAACTCACAATGACAAATACAATCCATTATCCAATCCCTTCGCCGCAGCATGACTAACTCTACCTCCAGTGGCATAAACTAGATACCCCAGGGACCGCAATACAATGAAGAAAATTCCCGTATTCTCCATGCAGTACCCATCGAGCTGCCGCTCCACCATCTTCTCAAAGAGACTCTGCGGGTTCAGAGAGATAGTGTGATGTTGCGAGTAATGTAGCCCCGAGTTACCCCATGGAATGGTAGCTAAATGTCGCCTTTGCAGATCACACAGCACAGAAAGTGCATCCTTCTCAATGGCCTGGCGAAGATGGTGAAGAACATTGCTCTCGGATTGAGCAGAGTGGGAGTACCCGATGCGGTTCAGGTACAATTCCAGTTGTTGATCGGTATATGTGGGTTTTTGTGCCATTGTTGGGGTTCCGTGCTGTTTTGGTTTCTGCGCCTGAGGGATGTATCAATTGTCTATATTCACGGCTATCAAGGTTGATCGGAATTGTTCCATTTCCTGCAGTCTGATGACCAATCTCAACTTGGCTCCAGGGCTCCCCACTTGGGTATACTCCCGAGGTCCCACATCCCAAGATTGCCTCGACGGCGGTTTACAATGCCCGGCTACATGAAATGCCCCTATTCTGTGCACAATTACTATCTTGTAGGCACTCTGTTGGGGGCTGTGTATATGTATATTTATAGTTGTCGCTTGGAGCCATTAATATATATATATATATATATATATATCAAAGAACGTCTATCCGTAGCACTACTCACATTACGTTTAATCTACAACAAAGATTCATCGCAGGTCCAGAAAGCTGGTTCGAAATGCTACTGCATCGAAATTCTCTCCCTTAAACCGCGGGGATAAATCATTCCAAGGACATCGGCTTGTGGTACTATCTAATAAGCAATCTATTTCTGCTTTATTTTAAAAGGCATACGATATAATAATATTCCGAGAATCACTTGGTACCCCACATTTCCTGTAAGCTGTACATACGGGCTAGCATCCGTTACCTCGGCTATGACCCTATGCAGAACATAGTCATCTAGATCAAAAGTTTCAATCAATTTTTGTACATTAGATGTTAAAACTATATAACTTGACTATAGCTAGTGTCTCAATACCTCAAAACTAAGTAACAAAACTTGTGAATTGTGCCTGTGAACGCTCCGAGTTATAGATCTCCGATGATGTAGCATTCATCCGATATCCGGACCTACGGGCATGTGCTTCGACTGATCAACAAATGTACCTTTCATCGCAATTGTCTATCACTTCTTGTCTAAACTCTGCTTTGTACACTCCAGCTATTTATACAGATACAACACATTGCACCTCCCAACTGTGAACCGCGCATCTGAACAAAATGGCCACGCTAAACGAGCAACTTGCGACATTGATCGAGAACTACTCGCCCTGCGATGTATGCGCGCTACTTTTCCATAGGCTATAAAATCACTGAATGTATCTAACAATCCAATTATCCAGGTATCAGACGCCCTCATCAAGCTACAAAAGACACCCGAAGGCAGCGCAGCAAGAGCAGGCTACCTCGCAGATCTAGGTAAGCCATCAATACCAACCTCCCCACCAAGGTCTCTATCTATAACCCCAAAAGTTCCCACTCACATATAAGCACTAGTGCCATTCTCTCCCACGACAGGTCGGAATGAAACAATGCCCAAGATTGCAGCCCCGGCAACAACCTTCAAATTTCTAACCAAAGATGCCAGCCCACCATCAATCGCAACAGAGAATCCCCAAAAGCACGGCTTCCTGCCGGGTAAGCACTGGGTAGATCACGTCGGCGAGTTTCAAGATTCGGATCCTTCTGGCGCCGGATCCATCGTCGTCATTGAGCAGCCCGAGAACCAGTTCTGCGCTGTGACGGGCGGGATCATGGCGACCCGGATGAAAGCCCTCGGGATCAAAGCCACGGTTGTGGGTGGTCGTGTCAGAGATTTGAGGGAGTTGCAAGCTACTGGGCTTCCGGTTTGTCTTGATCTATCATGATTAATTTTTTTTTTTTTTTTTTTGCTCGGTAACAGATCTGGGCTCGTTCTACCTCTACTGTTGGCACTAGTGCCGAGGCCAAGGCCGGTGCTCGCGATGTACCAATCTCAATTGGGGGTGTTACTGTTTCGCCTGTAAGTTCTAGCTCCTGTACTGGTTGCTGATTGCTTCATGGTGTTGTTCATGGCCTAATTATTGCAATGCATTATAGGGAGACATCATCTTCTGTGACCCCTTGGAAGGAGTCGTGGCTATTCCTCGCGAGCTGCTCGACCAGGTGGTTGAGCTCATGCCTAAACTGACTACAATGGATGAGAAGGCTAAGGAGGCTGTTGCGCAGGGAATGAGTGTCACTGATGCTTTTAAGAAATTCCGCTGATGGCCTGCTCACAGCCGAGTGTTTATACATATAACCAGATTATGTCTATAGTAGGCGATGATGTGGAAAGATATGAACCAGGCGAGCACTAACAACTATAGGGGAATCGACAGCAATACTGCAATCAAACATGAAGTGGACATGTAGCCAGGCATATATATGCAGTTCCAATCTTTTGGTATTCGTAGTATTCAATACATGCCGAGAAATCTGTGCATCCACAATAAAAAAAAAGGGCTAAAAGGCCAAATCGCTGTGCAAATTTACAATCGAGACACAAATTTCGTTTACTCCGACACCCAGACAGCGGCCATACCCATACCGGTACCGATACACATGCTGGTGACACCAATCTTCTTGTTTGTGCGCTTGAGCTCGGTGAACAATGTGCTGACCTGGCGAGCACCAGTGCAGCCGAGAGGGTGACCGAAGGCAATAGCGCCACCCTTAGGGTTGACCTTCTCGGCGGGGATGCCGAGCTCATTAACACACCAGACACACTGGGAAGCGAAAGCCTCGTTGATCTCGTAGATGTCGACATCATCCTTGGTAATGCCGGCCTTCTCGAGTGCAACGGGGATAGCCTTCCAGGGGCCAATTCCCATGAGCAGGGGCTTGACGCCGACAACACTGGCAGCGACGTACTTGCCGAGAATCTTCTGGCCCAGACGCTCGGCGGTGGAGCGCTTCATGAGGAGGACGGCGGCTGCACCGTCAGAGATCTGGGAGGCATTACCGGCGTGGATGGAGCCGTCCTTGGCAAATGCGGGCTTGATCTTGCCCAGGGACTCTGCGGTGATACCCGGGCGGATTCCGTCATCGGCCTTCACGGTAATAGTCTTCTCCTCGCCGGTCTTGGGGTCGGTCCACTGCACGTCTAGGGGGGCGATCTCCTCGTTGAAGAGACCGGCCTGCTGGGCGGCAAGGGCCTTTTGGTATGAGCGAGCAGCGAAGGCGTCTTGGGAAGCACGGGTCACGCCACGGTCCTTGGCCATGTTCTCGGACAGGACACCCATGGGGACCTTGCAGTTTGCGGACTCGGGGTGGCTCTCGAGGAGGTCGGAGAACTCGGTCACGGCACCGGGTCTGTATCAACTTGTTAGTCATATTATCGAAGAGGGGAATTCCAGCGACCTAAAACATACCCGTACTGAGAGGACATGCTCTCAACACCGGCGCCAATGCCGACATCGATCATGCCGGACTGAATGGCGTTGGCAATATCGGCAATAGCCTGGAGACCGCTGGAACACTGACGGTTCAAGCTCTTCACGGCGGTGCTCTCGGGGAAACCGGCCACAAGAGCGGCGGCACGGAACTCAGTGGCTCCACCACCGGGGGCAAGGACGGAGCCGACAGCAATGTCTTGGACGGCACTGGGGTCAACACCGCTCTTGTTCAGAACAGCCTTAAAGACACCGGCAAGCAGGTCAGCGCCAGCGGTATCCTTGAAGCCACCCTTACCACCCTTGGTGAGGGCGGTGCGGAGGGCACATGTCACGACAATATCATCGGAGTGCTTCTCGAGGATGGCGGCGGCTCCCTTCCTGCTGCCAGAGCCGAGGTGGGAGGAAACCTGGTTGAGACGTTGCTGGGCTATAGATAGAAATTAGTTTGCCGGTTCTATTTCGATTTTAACTTGCAACAAGCCACCAAAAACCAAGCATTCTGTTGAATACATGGCCATGGGCTGTCACATGCACAGCACTCACCGTTAGACATGACGTCAATGTGTGATGGAGGAGGTATGGGAGAGGAATGAGGATGAAGAACAGGGCAAAGGTGAGGATAATGAATTAGCCCAGATATCCGGGGAACCGATGGTTTATAAATCAAGCCTGTGCAGTCGGTGGTATTTCCCCTTTGGACGATCGTTGCTGGCCGCTGTAGCATTCTAAGAAAGTACCGAGGTCCAGTTGGCCGCATCATCGTTGATCCACGACAGTCACGGGATCCCCGACTGGTGGATCACACGGGCATGTGCATGTCACATGCGTGTGGGGATAGTCGGATTCACATTTTGAAACGTCATCTAAGGAGATCAGCTCGGTACGAGGCTACCTATGTACTCATATATCTAATGCGTTTTCAGTTGTTCTCTACAAAGTAATCTTACTCTGGAGTATTCTGAACATGAAATTGACCTCGGGATGTGTATTCACGAATGAAAAATGGCCGAATCCATGTTCTATTGTCACTGAAAAAGGCTTCATGTAGCCAAAACATGACTCTAAGCACAATTAACTCCCCTGATAGCTCAGCTGGAAGAGCGCAAGACTGTAATCGCTTTGTTCTGCAAGGAACTTGTCATCTTGAGGTCCCTGGTTCGATCCCGGGTCAGGGGATTATTTTTTTTTTCATGCATTCTTGTACAACCAGGGACCAGGGAAACTTGCCTGTCTCGCGTTGATCATTCAAACAACAAAATACATGAATCCAACACAATGACCGCAAACCCCTCTATCGTCGCGGATGTCAACCTCGTATCAGAATTTCTCAGCGACAATCAAGTACCCGACCTCTCCACCACATCCCCAGTCGACTGCATTGTCATATGCGCCTCAGCCGTTCTCCACAGTGCCGAGGTCCTCTTCAAGACTCTTCAGCAAAGACCATCCCTTACCAAAGCTCTCGTACTATGCGGCGGCATCGGGCACTCGACCGAACTCCTTTATGATGCAGTGAAATCTCATCCAATATTTTCGCGGATCGCCGATGAAATCCAAGGTCTTCCTGAAGCCAAAGTTCTCGAACGAATTTTAGATGAGTTCTTCGATCGATCTCTCGTCACCAAAGAGGGATGTCAGATTCTCCTTGAACCACGATCTACGAATTGCGGACAAAATGCTTCATTCTCTCGCAGGGTCCTCGATGAAGCGGGCTTTCAGGCACCAGCCACCTGCATTATCATACAAGATCCCACGATGATGCTCAGGACTAAAGCATCGTTTGAAAAGGCTTATGAGGGTACCCAATCTCCGGTCTCCGTTGTTAGTTGCCCAGTATTTGTGCCACAGGTACAATTGTCCCGTAACGCAGTCATCGAGTATTCAGACATATCTCCACCGTCGGAGTTGTGGTCACAAAGTCGGTTTCTGGAGCTGATCATGGGTGAAATACCGAGGTTGAGGGATGATAAAGACGGGTATGGTCCTCAGGGGCGTGGTTTCATTGCTCATGTGGACGTTCCAAGCCATATTGAGGCAGCTTGGTCTCGACTACAAGTTGTGGCCAAGAGCTCTAGATAGGGATCTAGAGATACCGAATTTAAATAGCTGGAACACAAAACAGAGAAATTGTATGTTTTGTATGCTGAAAGCTATATGTTTGACTGCGATGGTGTGGGAACCGAGGCATCAAATGCAGACCCCATTTAGCACCTGCAATGCAAGTGCGGCCATACATACAAACCCTCTACAATAATCTACAAAATAGGAGTTTGGAGTGAACTTCCAGGTTGTTTCAAAAAGTCTTTAAAAAAGGATGGAGATCTTGAAAAGAAACCAAAAAAATGATCCCCTGACCCGGGATCGAACCAGGGACCTCAAGATGACAAGTTCATTACAGAACAAAGCAATTACAGTCTTGCGCTCTTCCAGCTGAGCTATCAGGGGATGTGATTGGTTAGTCAGCCCGCTTGAGCTCCATGAGCAAAAGCTGTTGGACCTTGGGTCATTTCCGAAAAATGTCTACTTCTGTTGCACCTTGAACGAAACAGTTTCTTATTCAAATTAAAAAGCATAAACTCACCTCTTAGTCGAAATGAGGGTATCCAGATAAGCCGGAGGCAGAACACCCTCCAACGCGGCTTTGATCTGAAGCGTCAACGTCCGCGAATGCCACCCGTGTTGCTGTGTATAGCCACCCATCACCCAAAAGCTATCAAGGCGTGACTGCCTCTTCCACAAGTCACGTATCTCGCCCTTGAAATAAACACTCCACGTGGCGTCGATGCGAGCAGCAATTCCGCGGAGACCAAGCTCCTGCTTACCATTAGCCTCGCCGTCTATGCCGTCCATAATATTCTTGCTATTCTGGGCACCGCCGGGAGTCTGACTTGGAGAGCCGACTGGAACACCAGCAGCAGTTTGGCGCACGCTTTCATCGGCAAGTCAGTCCAGTACACATGTATGACAGCATCCGCGTCGACATGGTAGCCATCCGAGAACCACAACCCCGTCGGCGTGCATGCAACAGGCTCAACAATGCCCTTGATACCAGCCTTGCCTTCTTCCAGCAGCTTAGTACCGCCCACGTCGACATAGTGTCCACCAGCATGCTCAATCAGGTTCTGTATCAATGCACATTCTGGGTTGGTGCTATATAGAACGGGGAATCCAACTTCTGCCAGAGCTTTGTAGCCGTCCGGCTTTTGTGATGCGAAGTTGCGGGCGAGCTGGGCGTCTATGATCTGCACGCTCAACTCTCGAATCATAGGCGCCGAGGCTGGCTAGGTTGTCGACGTATTCTACCGAGGCCATGTATGTCGGAGACCGAACGTTCATTGTTGTTTGCAGCCCCGCAGTGTGGCAATCCCCCAGTATATCGAAAGCTGTATTAGTGGAGTCACTTACTATGACTGACTAGAGTGGAAGTGACGCGCTCAATCTTGATTCCGCCAGTTTATTTTTCGAACTGGAGATTCACCCACCTTCGCTTTCTTTTTCCTCTAGTTGATTGGTATTCTTCTATTGCTCTGGGTGTATGGCAAGACCCCTGTACAGGTGGTTATCTGCTATCGATGGTATATTCGCTTTTGGGATCCAATGCCTGTGGCCAGAACGACATGCTTCGAGATTGCCGCACGTTGACCAGCAGGAGTCTAGAATTTGACCATCCACCGCTTGGTCGACGAATCATACTCTGTCCATTGAATCTGCGCTGAAGTGATCATGTTGAGATTGAAAGCCTTGACAAGTCGTCGTACCTGGGAATCCAAACCGTCTTTCGACAGACGGTGGAGGGTTTCAAGCTTCTTGTCATAGTCTGGTTTCCAGAATTTATATCAGTCACACTTAGTCCGATATTAAGGTACGAGCAACTTACCTATATAGGGCAAGTGGCAGAGTGAAATGGGGACATGCAAATGCATGCAGTCATAGCGGAGAGCCCAGTTGTCTCCTGCCTAGGCATTTCGCTCGACCACGACGCTCTCAGCCCCTAGGGCTTTGGGGCGTGCCGCAAAGGCTTTAGCTCTTTGCCATCAAGTGGTATGTTAGCATGGATATTCTCCAAATCTTGTAGCCCTCTTGCGCATTTCCGCCTACATTTATGAAGACCCCGTCTCGAAGCTCTCAATACCACTGAGTTATCTTCTAGGATAATGAAGTAAGGTTTAACCCTCTTTCTTCGAGTCCAATTCTTTCAAAATGGTGCTTAGAAACCAGATATTTCACTTGATTGTCTCGTTGGTGCCCTTGCCCGGAAAGAGTACCACCTTTCATTTGCAACTGGCGGCTAGCGGCTGGCGAGCTGGCTTGGAAGACGATTCTATAGTCAATGAATTGCTGGTTACGAAAAGTCAGCTACCGTTTATGAGGCTCGATTTCCAGATATCCAGGCCATATGCTCGCAGGAACTGGCGTTGCGGGGAGAAACATAGCCCCGCCGTCGATGTTATGTCTCCCTTGCCTATTTTGCCTGTTGACCGTGTCGTAACCGTTAATAGGCGTCAGACACGCTTGGCAATCTCTCACATAGGCATGGTCCACATTATAGTATGCCTAGGTAGGCAAGTTTAGTGATATTGCCTAGCAATTCCGGCTAGTCTGGTCGATATCATATCTCGGCCCATCGTTGCATCATGAAATTCAGGAGGCTAGAGCCCTTTTTTGATCCCTCTCATCATAAGGCTGGCTAGGTAATCGCCAATAATTAATTATATTCGAGAAAGACCCGCGGGCCCCGGTGGGCAGTTCCACGGACTCCAGGGGTTTCTTGTCGTGCCCTTGAGGGCTTCTTGTTTGTTTAACTTGGTATGTTGCTCGCTATTTTTGGGTTGTCTTTGGAATTCTGTCATTCAAATGCGTAGGTTGCATAGATATATAATGTGCTTAGGGTGTGGATCCGCGCCTATATATTCCCCACTACCTAGAGTTGTAATCTGAACATTATTCATTTAACAAGGGACAACTTCACGAATGATCCATCTTCTAAGATCCAAGGAACAGAAATCAACAAGTCGGGATAGATCATTAGAAAAAGCACTGCAATAGGCACAACCTTGGAACATAGAATGCCTTGGAAACAACCTCCATTGATCTGAAAGACCTTGGAATGTTGGTAAATGAGTCCCAGCATAAAAACCATACAATAAGGTTCCCAAGCTGCAGTTTGTTCATAAGGACCAGCTAGTTTCATAGATGGATAATGATCATTGTGCGCAAATGTCATAGCTCGCTCAAGATGAATATATACCTAAACCACAGTCCCAACCCTCCCCCCCAAAAAACAGAAAAGCAAAACATTTGCAGCCTGAGACTAATGACTTAGCCGCAAAAGCAGCAGTGATCAAAAGCTTCACAGCAGCTGCAGCAGCACCAGTAGAAGCAACCACCACTAGCGAAGCCTAAGCCGTGACATCAGCCGTAAGAGCATAAATACCATCTACAACCTAGAGTTTTCTCGCTAGTGTAGTAAGGCGCGATGGAGATTGTGCCACCAAAGAGTTAGCGAGCCTATCTCCAACGCTGGCGGGTTTCGGACTAAGACACTGGTGAGGCCGTCAATGTCAACATCGGTGTCATTGCCAACTGTGGAACAGCTGATGGCCGTTGTGCTGGATTCAGCAGCTACGGCTAGGGCTGATAGCGTAGAGGCAAGTAACCAAATCACACGAATTTTGAAAGATGAGTGTATTCAGAGGTTATATGAAACGGCCAAAGTTGCTAGTTACAAGAAAAGAAGTCAAAAATGCCCTTGAGGCGGGTTTGTAGATAGCTCATCTTCGATGACGATGCAGTTTTCTTCCATGAAAATATTAGTTGTAGACAATCCAAGACGGGCTGGTTGTCTCCGTTAAAAAGAAGACAATCATCCCCCGCTAAAACAGATAACAATTAGGGCTATTAACACTTTCTATTCTGTGTACTATATTTGCATTATGAATGCAAAAAAAAGAGGGAAAAAAATAATCCCCTGACCCGGGATCGAACCAGGGACCTCAAGATGACAAGTTCCTTACAGAACAAAGCAATTACAGTCTTGCGCTCTTCCAGCTGAGCTATCAGGGGAATTCATGTCAGATATCCCGGATTTGATGAAGAAGACTCCATGACGAGCAGGCAAAGCACCCGGCGATTCACCATCCATATTCCCAAGAATCACCAGCCGATATACCTACTCCACCGAAACGAACCGAACAACCCAACCAAACAGATAAACCCCCATGATCCGACGCGCCCTAACCGCCGCCTCATCAGCGCGCGCATCACCCACAAGCACAATAGCAAGCGCCTCAGCCTGCAAGCTCCAACTGACCCGCCCATCATGGCAACTTGTACGCACACCCAAGCAAGGCAGGAGCATAAAACGCTCTCCGCCACTGATATCATATCCCCAAGCCCACAACCCAAGCAAAAACTAACCACAAAGCCGCACCGACAGAACCCCAGCACCACCCGGCTCTTCACCACCACCCCGTTCACAGCCTTCACAGCATCACCACCAACCAAACAGCCCTCACCATTCCGCCTCTCCGCAAACAAAACCAAAACCTCCACACCTCCCTCCTTCGAGGATGTCTATTACAGCCCTTACCAGCCCAAGCGCCAATGGCCGCCAGATATGTCCAAGCTGTCACCGAAACACCAGTTCCGGCTGGAGCGCAAGTACCGTCGTCGCGCGGCGCTGAAGTATGCCCGGCCGAAGTTTATGAAGGCGGTTACGCTGGGACAGTGGGTTGTTATTGGATGTGAGTTTATGCTGAAATTGCGGGGTTGGATTGGAAATCGGGTATCGCGAACTGCGTATAAACCCGCGGCGGATGTTGTGATGCATTTCAAGGAAGGATGCTGACTTTTCTATGACTTATGTAGTTGTCATTATCTATTCTGTGCTGTTCATGGAGTGGGATACGGATGATACTGCGTTCCATGCAGTAAGTGTTCTCCTCTGGCCTGGGAATTGTGCTTGGATCTCGACTAACATGAGTTTGCCTCACAGATTCGGGAGAACTTCTTTGCTGGTGTTCGGGCTGTATTCTCCAGCGCGCCGCCTCCTGGTCCGAGAAGGGATCAGAAGGATAATACAGCGTCTGAGCAGAGCTAGTAGTCGAGTTATATATCTCGGCTTGTGTCTAACATCAACATTTTGTACAATATTCAACTGGATTCCTTACTTGCATCTGCAGGCTACTGAAAGATCTCAAAATTCAAAGAAAACTACTGTCGATTCATTTAATTCTCATATCTGTTCATAGGTCATTTGTCATGAAGAAACCCTGTCGGAAGAACAGGCGTCGCTGTACCATGGAGAGAAGGAGAAAGAGACAGGGGAAAATCAACAGTCTGTCTCTTTCTCGCTTTCTGCTCCGTCACCTGTGCCAATATTTGGCTTCGTTACATCATGTCCGCAGGACTTCTCTAGACAAGGAAATGCAGTCAACATGCCAATAACGCCAAGAATGCCAACGCCTGTCAGAAATAACAGACCACCGATAAACTCCAAAGGTCAAGTAAACAGAAAGATACCAACAAGATAAGTTGGGGATGGGGCTGCTTGAGGACCAGCCCTAACGCCGAGTCATGATAATGTGAAAGCAAAAGAAAAGATAGGAAATAATGACAAGAGAGGAATGGGAAATTCGTTAAATCGAACCGGGGGGTTGCGCACCCGGTTCTTAAAGCCAGCTGCGCAGCTCGCTCGACGGGGTAGTCGGACCAGCAGCTGGACGGTTGTCCGAGAAGTCCAGAGCAAGCTCCAACCTGGGCGGCCGCTCGTCGATCAAGCCCTTTCTAGGACTACCCGGCGCGGACTTCTTGGGGGATTTGGTGGGCGAGCCATGCTCGCCTGCTCGGGGCGGGCCTTCACGCACAAAGGTGTAAGGCCAGCCATCATCAGCTGCTGCTGCGACCCAGGTTCGCAGGCAATCATGCACGGAAGAATAGAACTTCTCCTTGCAGGTACGCAGACTACCACCCATGACTTTCTCAAAGCCAGAGGCACGGAGCTCGTCGCGGAGTTGGTTTCGCTCATCAGGGGTGGGTAGCATGGCAATCAGGCCGTTCACAAGGTCGAGATGTGCCGCAAGATAGTTGGTCGCATCCCATTCAACACCTCCAACATATGGGGCAGCTGGAACAGGAGGACGAGGAACTGGGAAGTGGCGCTCATTGTAAGGACGAGGGTCCACTGGTGTTTTTTCGCCGAAAAGGTCCTCCGACTTGGGGAGGGGAATCACATTCAGGTGATGAAGGAAGATCCAGAAGACCTCCTTAGTCACATTGGTAATCTCCTTACACCACACTCTATAGGGTCGTGACTGGTAAATATTGGCAATGAAGGCCAGCGGCTGGTTGTCCACTGGTGGCGCAGGGTCCTTCAGATACGAAAGGATCTGCTTGGCACGCTTGGTTGCCAATTCACCGGCAGGAGCAGTGGAGAGCTGCGTGAATAGCAGGTTTGCGATGATCCCTCTAGTGGTGAACTCACTGGGACCCTTCTTTTCCTCGTCAAAGAGCATACGCAGCAGAGCGGGGAAAAGCTCATCCTCGATAGAACTGAGGTGTGCCAGGGCCACAGATGTAGTGCACAGAGCCTTTAGACAGAGCAATGCCTCATGTAAAAGCGTGTCTTCATGGTCCTCGCTGTAAAACGGGTTAGTTACAGGTCTTAATTAAGGGATGGATATAATGCATACCGCCACGTCATTTTCATAATGCGGTAGAGAAGCTGCACAATCTCATCCATTCCTCCTTCAGTGATAAAGTCATTGACCCAATGGACAGTTTCGTTACGTAGGAGAAGACGCAGTTTGTGCATTTTTCCCACTTCAACCATCTCAGGCTTTTGGATCTCTCTCAAGTAATGCACAAAGTCGGAAGGATCCGCTGCGGTATCAACAGCGGCCGCATCAGCAAGTGATGCAGTTGAAGCGTTGGCTGAGAGAGTAGTGTAGACGCCGACAGGCTGGGAAAGATCCACAGACCTTGGCCGACGGCTTGATGCTTCACTATCCCGCCGCAACTTTTTGCCAGGCGACGAGGGGCCTTTAGTAAAGTTAAATCCGCGGCTTCTTGATCGTGATCGAGAGCCTTTGCGATCCTGAGGCTGGGAGTCTTCCTTGGATTCTTTGCCGCGTCCTCGACGGCTATCACCGGTCGCCGCGCTAAGAGGAGTGATGTTTTCCGTCCGATCTTTCTGGATGAAGTCAGCCTTGATATTGGTATCAAGTGAGCGCATCTTGTCCCTCATGTTATGAGGAATATTTCTCGCATCCTAGGAGATAGGTTAGCCTTGCAATTCAATTTAATTATATGTAGTACGGCCAACAAACCAGCAGCTTTTCGAACTCGCTTTCGAGATCTTTGGAGTTTAGATGTTGATGTACTTCAGCATCCCGTTCCTTTGCATTGAATACCGAGATAGCAGCCTGCACACGAGAAAGCCGCTTGGGTTCTTCTTTTCCCATGGTAGTCGGGGACAGTTTTCGTGGACTCGGTGGCCCTCTACTCTTAGAAGAAGCACTATCAGCTCGCCCAGCAGGGTCGCTTTCTCCCGAAGATGCGCGCTGTAACCCAAGAATGTCCTTCATTTTGCGGTTTCCGGTCAAAATGTCTGACTTGGGGCGAGGCTTGGAGTCATTCGATTTGGTGAGGGAGGGTTGGTGGTAGTCATAGAAGTTGCGTTGCTGGCTTGGCCCGTAGCCCTTAGGCGTATAGAGAGAGACTTCTTCTGCCACGGTTCGCTTCATGTCAGCGGTTGAGTTCGGCCGCGATCGACCAGTCGGCTCTTTGTGAACCGAGGCCGAGTCCTGTGACCATACTGGGGATGGCATATTATCAATTAAGTCGGTCGGGCTGCGGTTTTCCTTGTCGCGACTCTGCTTCGAGCCATCCTTTCTTCCTCGTTGGGATCTTTTGAGGATGGCTGATAGACTGTTGGATGATTTCGCCTTTTTGGGCGATAGATCTTCACTCCGCTCAGGTGTCTCCTCTGATTTACCATCCTTCCGCTCCATATAATTTCTCAGAGACTTCAATGAAACAGCGCTCTTGGTCTTCTTATGCAGGGCCCCTTTGCTTTCCTTGCTGCCCATCTTTGGCGAGACCACTCCGTGGTCGCCCGCATCACGATTAGGGACAATCTCACCTAGCGGGCGGTAGCCGGTCATGGAGCCAGGCTCCTCGGTAAATGGAAAGGGGGTGTTCTCGGCTGGCCTGCTTCTCTGGAGAGGCCGCGAGGCCACAGCATCGTCGGCTGATTGATTTCGTTTATGGGTTTTGGACGACATCATGGCCCGGAACATGGACTGTTTGGTAGGGGATCGGTTCGCATCGTCAAAGATTTGGGGACCAGAGGTACTCGCAGCCATTGCTATCCTCTTTGACCAGCAACTAAGTACATCTCGTTAGCAGATGAGGTGGATGAAGACCTGCGGAGGGGAACGGGTAGTTGCAGTTTGAACTCACGGGATCTGTGGAAACAAACGCAGAATAAAACAACAACGCAGTCACAAAAAAGGGCGATGGTCAATTATAGCCCTTAAATTTCAACAAAGAACAAAAGGCGGGGAAGCAGATAGGCCTGGTGGAAGAAAAAGAAAAGATCAGATGATGGGCAAGCTGGGGAATTTGAAGAATTAACGGCGTCTTGCTGCCAACAGCAACCGTCATCGAGTATCAAGATGTTGATCCACTTGCCTCGACTTAGTGCATGGGACGATCCTTGGGGTTGGCTGGGTTGAGGGTGGAGGAGTAAACAACGTGCGGATAAAGAGGTTGCGAGGGGCAACGGAGGGACTTGGCGGTGAACATGGGGTTCATAGAAGTTATTAGCCTTCTATGTACTCCGTACTTTATGTACTTTATGTACTTTTTTTTCAATGTGCCTATGAGAGCTTGACATGTCATATTGCATATTATTGCCCATTATACACTCCTTGCATGTTCTTTTCTTTGTTTATTTGATTGTTGTTATTGTTGTCATCACGGTTGTTACTATTGTTACTGAATCCGGCTGATTGTATATATATTGGATAGATCCTTGATTGCCGTCATTTGATACATCTACTTTAAAATATAAATGATCTGAAAAAGCAATATCTCCATATCTATTATCTTATAGGGTATAGTTTGCATTTATCATTCCCCTTTGTTATTCTCCAAACATCTTTAACTCACCTGTGCCAATGCCGACAGGACTGGCCCAATTGAGAATAAACACACTATCGTATTGCATGCGGTTATG
The DNA here is from genome assembly GCA_002116305.1 of Penicillium italicum. Classification (NCBI taxonomy): domain Eukaryota; kingdom Fungi; phylum Ascomycota; class Eurotiomycetes; order Eurotiales; family Aspergillaceae; genus Penicillium; species Penicillium italicum. Next base: position 22,308 of record KZ108100.1, on the reverse strand, counting down.
TAGAGTAACTCTCAAACCATTTTTTTTTTTCAAGATCTTCTGATCACATTTTATGCAGTTTGTGCATATGAATATGATTCCGACTGTTTGCAACTTCCGGTGGCGGGGAATTTAAGGCGATTACCTACATCTCAAAACCCAACATGAAAAGATATACGAAGTAAGAAAGTACAATATAGAATCACGATATAAGTGGGGATTTGAAGCCATAACACATGTGAGACAACTTAGGGTTTGCGGGTTCCAGGACGGGATAACGAAAGTCGGGCAATTTCGGACTCCCAAGTTCCTCGTTGAACATTTACCCTCTTTGCACCCAAGAACTCAGGACTTAGTTAAGTTGAAATTGTCAACATCCAGAGCCAAGATACCAGAGCCAAGCCCACATCCAGAGCCAAGCCTGCAACCATGAATTGCCCCTCGCGGACTGACGACACGCTCGAAAACCCGAGCTGGAATCAAAGCCCACCGCCTTTCAGCCCGGACACCACGACGCGGAATGACTTCAATGGTCTAGCCAATTCCAGAGTCCATCGCAGACATGCCAATTCTGCAAATGCAGCAGGAGATGACCCGTTATCCGTCGATGCCAGACCGAACAGTCCGCAAGATCAAGACCCCGGAAAGGAAAAGGTGCCAAGTGGCGAAGTGATCGCTGCAGACTCGGGAGGTGATTCACCCCCGAGGAGCAGCAGATCACCTCGCCAACCTTTTTTTACTTACTTGAAGTCTTTTACTCTGCGATGCGCTCGAACTTTGGTCAAGTTCAGCCGTTTCATCGGTCCTGGCTTCCTCATCGCCGTCGCCTACATCGACCCCGGAAATTATGCTACCGATGTTGCAGCCGGTGCAGACTTCAAGTACGCCTTATTGTTTATTGTTCTGCTTTCCAACCTCTTTGCGATCCTTCTGCAGTCACTGTGTATCAAGCTGGGCTCGGTGACTGGTCTGAACCTGGCCGAAAATTGCCGAGAGCACCTTCCTAAATGGCTAGTGATTTGTCTCTATATACTCGCCGAAGCGGCCATTATCGCAACTGATATTGCAGAGGTGAGACTCAAAATTTTGATTTAGAGGTTCTTACTTGACTTACTGACAAACTTGAAAGGTGGTTGGATCAGCGATCGCGTTGAACTTACTATTGAAGATCCCCTTGGTAGCCGGTTGTGCCATTACATTGGTGGATGTTCTATTCATTCTCATTTTCTACCGACCTAATGGTAAGATGTGGGGGCTTCGACTATTCGAGTTCTTTGTCATGGCGTTGGTGTTAGGTGTTGTTGTTTGCTTTTGCATTCAGCTCTCTCTCGTGAAGGACCAGTCAGTTGGCGAAGTGTTCCGCGGATATCTGCCATCTTCAGCCGTCGTGAAATCAGAAGGGTAAGTCTATCTAAATCTGTCGCTTGATTATCTCCGCAAAAAGTTTTAGCCCCTAACGCGTCTATAGTCTTTACCAAAGTTGTGGAATCCTCGGTGCCACTGTTATGCCACACTCTCTGTTTCTTGGCAGCGGTGTGGTTCAATCCCGTCTTAAAGAATTCGACGTCAATTCTGGCTACGTGGAGACCACCGTGCCTCTAGGCAACGCCGACGGCGAAGTAAAATATCGCCCGTCGATCCATGCAATCCGGGGCTGCATGAAGTACTCGATCATCGAGTTGTCGCTGTCACTTTTCACCTTCGCCCTGTTTGTGAATAGCGCAATCCTAATTGTCGCGGGTGCTTCTATCTATGGTGTTCCCGGGGGAGACAATGCTGACCTCTTCGGAATTCACACCCTGCTCTCGCAGTCGATCGCACCAGGTGCCGGCTTAGTGTTTGCTCTCGCCCTGCTACTATCAGGTATTTCCGCTGGGATAGTCTGCACAATTGCTGGTCAAATGGTGAGCGAGGGGATGCTGAACTGGACCATCCGACCATGGCTTCGAAGACTCATCACCCGCTCGATCAGTATCATTCCCAGCATCATCATTGCTGCGGCTGTTGGCAAGGAGGGTCTTGACAAGACTTTGACTGCGAGTCAGGTTGTTTTGAGCGTTATTCTGCCATTTGTCTCAGCGCCACTCATCTGGTTCACTTGCCTCAATCGCTATATGACTGTTCGTACAGAAGAACGCTCCGAACGAGATGGAGAAGTTCATGTGCTGACAGTTCCGATGCGGAATAATTTGATCATTTCGGTGGTTGCGGTCCTTGTGTGGCTTGTCATTGTTGTGATGAATGTGGCCCTGCTGGTGCTGTTGGGAATGGGCAAGACATCTTAATCTCTTATGATGCTGTCCATGACACAAACGATACGCATCTGGGACGATAGGAGTGACCAACCACGTCCCTGATTGCAGCCAAAATAGATGTATGGAGCTTGAGAATGGCATAACTATGCTAATTGCTATGTTATAATGCATGGATAGAAGGAGAGCTTCAAATATGATACGAGTGTAGCTTATTGCAAGTTAAAATAACCCACCCAATCAACTCGACTGCCTGTGTCTTGACAAAGATGAACCCCTAGTTGCCGCTAAACGAAAGCACGCTTTAACATTAGTCTTATCCAAGTCCGCCTGCGGCCTCCTTGACCTTATGTTGCTCTGGCGGCTCATCAATAAACTGCGGTGGAGCTACCTCATCCTGTAAGAAGCTCGGCATAGCACTCTCGCCCATGCTGCTCTCGAACATAGATTCCTCTCCAAGCGCCTCAAGCTCTGCATCCAACTCGGCCTCATCAACATCCTCAGGGATATCATAGGCCCGGGAGATACTTTCTTGAATCTCATTCCCGACCTCCATCAGATCCGCCATCTCATCCTGCATCTGCTCGATCTTATCCACGTCGACCTTTCCATACTGCTTCTTGAGTTCCTTGGTCGTGGTCTTCATCGCATCCACCGTCGTCATCACATTCTTCAAATTATCCTGCATCATGCCCGCCTGCTCCATGTTCCATGATTGTTGGGAGAGTTGGTCGCGCTGCGCCTCGTATTGTTTTCGTCGTTGAAGGACCTTGAGCGCTTTCTGTCGGAGGGCATTCTTGCCCGGCCCGTCGCGCATCTTCGCGATCTTGCTTTGGTATGTGGAGAGTTCGGAGTTGAGCGCTGCTAGCTTGACATCTATGCTGGACACTCGAGTGTCGACCTGTTGGTTTGGTTAGTGGGGTATCTTGAGGGGCGGGGATAGGTGCCTTGGATCGGGCTTCGTACATTGCTAATAGCACTCTCAAGAGTCGGCTTGGGGCCTGTACTCTTTGTGCCAAATAGTCGGTTCATGATGGTGGGTTGGGTTGCGGGGTTATAATTGAAAGGTGAAGATGAGGGCAAATGGGCAGCGGACTTGGGAGCGATTCCAGACCGTGGCCAGTGCTCACTAAAACCGCGATGGGTGGGCCGAGGTGGTAATTAACCAATAGGTGCGACAGAGCTGTTAAGAGCTGGCAAAGTGTAGAATAAACGACAAGTCTTTGAATGCCTATATAGGTAAATACGTTGTGTACGTATGTACCATGACCGGCCTTGAGCCACTTCTTTTCCCTTTCCGTTTTAGTCCTAAGAGCTTGCCGCTTTTCTCTCAGAGTAAAACTGAGCACGACCCTCTATTATATAAGCTCACTGATCTTCCAAGGTTCCCGTTAGAGGTCCACCTAAGGTAGTGATGTCCTTTTGAGGTAGCTTGTCAAGTTCGGTCATCTTCCTAATTGGGCCTCATTATGATAACAGAAGAGACACTATTCTTGACAGACATTCCACAACGTCGTTCTTTTGCCTCTGTCCTCCTTTTGCGACCACTGTTTCCACGCCTTTCCTCCTTTATTTGCATTTCCACGTCATTCTGGGGTTGGATGTATTGTCCTTCACTTTAAGTTACGTCTTCGGAAAAAGCGCATCTTGAGTTGTGCTGAACAAAGTTTGAGGCCCAGCGCTTTCCGACGCGTTGCGCGTCGCGTACTACAAGTAGTCGATTGGCCATGTCTTCCAAATCACAAAGCCGGGGAGGAAATGCTGAACAATTGTTGACTCTTATAGGATAGTCAATTTCTACGAATTGGGTGTACAATCACGTCGGGACATTGTTCCTTTGGCGACCAGCTTGCGAAATACGTCAGCAATTCCGGAAATTACATTATACGACACAAAGTTATAAAAAGCCATAGGAATACTGTAAATCAAATCATACCAGATTACTCCGTACACAAAGTTTAGATTTTTGATATGGTAACTAGCCGAGAATTCACGTTAGCATATTTGTTGATGCGGAAATCGCATTCGTGGATCTGATCTACGGCTAGTGGACATCATCCCGAGGTCGGCCTGCCGGAGCTGTTGAGCAGTCGGACCGACTGATCATGGCCTGCGGCCGTCGGGCAAAAAAATAATCGGATTCCCCACGGGTAGATCGGTTGGGGAGATAGGATGGCTTCTCGGGTGCAAAAAAAGGATTTCGGGGACATAGGAAATAGTGTGGCAGTTGCTCCACCGGCATGCATACCTGCTTGGAAATCACCTCGTAGGTCTAGCATCCATCTATAAAGACATCCGACCCAGTATCTACTCCGTACTACCTTTGGCAATCCTATTATACTACTATTTCAGTCTGCCCTGCGTCTCCACTTCATCCCCCGTATCAGTCCCCCCTATACATATCTATTTACGACCTCAACGAACATAAAGCGCCCGCAATGACCAAGCTCTCCACCCCTCTCCACGTCGGTCGGCTGGAACTTTCCAATCGCATCGCCATGGCGCCAATGACTCGCTACCGCGCCGACGACAACCATATCCCTCTACCGATGATGGTAGATTACTACGCCCAGCGCGCCTCAGTACCAGGAACTCTCCTAATCACAGAAGGAGCCTTCATCTCGCCACGTGCCGGCGGCGACCCTAATGTGCCTGGTATCTACACCTCCTCCCAAATCGCCGCCTGGAAAGAAATTACTTCCGCCGTTCACGCCAAGGGCTCATACATCTACCTCCAACTCTGGGCCCTAGGCCGTACCGCAAGCCTAGACCAGCTCAAAAAGGAAGGCGATTTCCAACTTGTCTCCAGCAGCCCCAACCCTATCACGCCCAATACAACAGTGCCCCACGAGCTCACCGAATCTGAAATCCAAGACTGGATCAAGGACTACGCCCAAGCGGCCCGCAATGCCATCTCCGCGGGCTTTGACGGTGTCGAAATCCACGGTGCGAACGGCTACCTCATCGACCAGTTCAACCAGGACACCGTGAACACTCGTACAGACCGATGGGGTGGCAGCGTCGAGAACCGCGCCCGCTTCGCAGTTGAAGTAACCCGCGTCGTGGTCGATGCCGTGGGTGCAGACCGCACAGGTATCCGATTGAGTCCCTTCAGCACATTCCAGGGAATGCGCATGGATGACCCATTACCGCAATTCAGCTACCTCGCGAGCAAGATGGCGGAGTTCAAGCTTGCATATGTGCATGTTACCGAGTCACGGGTTGCCGGAAATATGGATGTTACGGCGACGGATCAATTGGATTTCTTCCTCGAGGCGTATGGTAAGGCAGGGCCAATCATTATTACTGGAGGATACAAACATAAATCAGCGAAGGAGGCAGTTGATGGGAAGTATAAGGATTATGATGCGATTATTGGGTTTGGAAGGCCATTCATTTCGAACCCTGATCTGGTGTTCAGGATTCTCAAGGAGGTAGAGCTGGCTCCTTACGATAGGGACACTTTCTATGAGGCCAAGGATCCGAAGGGGTACATTGATTATGAGTTTAGTACCGAGTTTAAGACTGCCCAGGTGGCAGCTTGAGGGTGTTGAATTACAGGCTGAAGATGCTGTACCTATGATGAATCTGACGATGGTGTTGAGGTAGTCTACGTTCATTCACTGTTCAAGCCTATCCTCAATCTTCCAGTGATGAGATCCAATATCCTTATAGTGCTCACGTACATTAAGAATGATAGCGCCCGTTGAACCATGGCAGCGTGTGGGGATGCAACTCTCGGCTGAGAAAAAAAAGCATCAAGAGTGGAGATGAATAGAATTGCCAGATTGTACAGTACTCTGTGCAAGACCGCAATATCATCGACAGGTTACTTGATCAGTGGGCGATGCAAGTTATTTAAAGCCAAGGTTCCCCGTACCATTCTTCATTCCGCGTCTGCATTGAAAACGTTTCCAAGAAATTCCAGATCCGGATCATTAAAAAAATCCCCTAGATGCGTGTGAGGTAATGCGTCGGTGTATTCGGATGTGAAAAGGTCGTCCAAGTATTCTGAGAGCATACTGGAAGCCGCTGTGTTGTTGCTTGAATCCCATCGATCCGAAGCTGTGTGTAAACTTTATCAGTTATGGTGAATTTCAAAATATGAAGTGGCCGATTGTATCTTTGTAAGATTGGTGGTTTCTGTAGGTTGCCAGCGTAATTGCATTAAGCTATCGCCACCGACCCTAAAGGGACCACTTGACTTGACTTACTCAAAGTATCCAAGACGTGAACAAGCTGCGAAAGGTATTCAACGCATCGTGCTATTACTCGATTCCCGGAATCAAGTCGACGAAGCGCTAAAATTGCTTTCTCAATGTAACCCCTGGACTTGTCCACTGTGTCCCATGTTGAAGGACTGTCATCTCGGTCTTTCCAAGCTACTATCATACAGCCAACTATTACCAAAGCGGCATTGAATGCTAGAATCCCATCAGCATTTGTGTCCATATCAAAAGCATACGGCGATTGAAGACCCTTCACTGACTGTAGTATAATGAATAGTTCCACGCGCCCAAAAACTCGTGATGCCGAACTGTAGATGTTGTGAAACTATGGACCATGGCAATGATGGAACTGGCAGATTCAAGACAACTATGTACGCTTGCAAGATCCATGGGCATGAAGATCCTTTTATCCTCGGCAGGCATATCATTAGGAAGCCAAAGGGCTTCCAGGAGGCTTTCAAGACGAGGACGGTGTAGGAGTATTCGCAGGTTATGGTAGCGCACAGAAAGGACAATGTTAAACCGGTAGCGTATCATGCAGTGCGGGTCCATATCTTTCACATCTTCAGGGGTCATCAAGCGCTCATAGATGTGCAATCCTAGAGATGGCACGAGCTGGGTACGCCATTTGTTGAGCTGACGCTGTTCATCAAGAATGTGCGACATTGAATCCGCAGTGCTCAGTGAATTTTGAACGCCAAGATTTTTTCCATAACAGGAATTTAGAACACGATACAATATGGCATACAACTTGCTAAGCTTTCGTCAGCACTCAGCAAGTAATCGCACCGGGATGCTCACATTGCGGCCGTAAAGAAAGCACCATCCAGCTGGGACGAGCCACTGCTCTCTGAGCCAGAGCTCAGCATTTTTATTTCTCGAGAAGGCAAATCCAACTGTATATGGGATTCAGGAATCGAGCAAGGACGACCAAAAGTCATGCTGAGAGTGCTGGGGCGATATGAGTACCTCCCATCATGAAGGCTGGGGTTGGCAATCCTCACCGATCCAAAAGAACACAGCCGAACCACGTGCGTTTGCGAATTTCATTTTCCAATGGAGAATATCCTTGATTTCTGTCAGGCGAATGTAAACCTATCTGGTAAGCGATAGAGATAGCTAGACCATGAGTGGTCCAAGCTTGGATTGATTTCTGAGTCCCTTGAAGGTACTGCCCCAATACCAAAAGGTACTGAACTAGTAACTGCCGGGTCAGTAAAATATATGTAGCGAAACTATGAGTCTTGGGTCGGTATCAGATGCTACTTACCCATCTCAAGACTTGCATTACGCTTCGAATCTCTGTCACAGAGGCTGTTGGCTCTTTGATAATACATGTCCGATTCCTGAATACGTTCTTCTGATGTAAGTTCATCTTTCATTGACAGGCTTGTGGATATAGCAAGGATTATATTTAGTAATCCGAGCCAGTTTCGTCGGATTTTGCTGAAACCTTTGAGCCGCATCTGGCGATACGTCTCACAAAAAGACATTTCATGGATGAAAGGGAGTAGCTGGCCAGTCTTTTCGAAGTATTGTTCGATCAGCATTCGGGTGCGATCTTCTGATGGCAGAGCATATATATTCACATGTCTCGGTGGGATAGAGCCCTCGGCTATCGGTTCTCGGCTGACGACTGGGGCTTGTGATTGAACAAGGCTTCCCATACCACCACGCTTCTGTATCGGTGGCGGTGTCGCGACTCGGGACACGCCGTTTGATTTTGCTTTCGCTATTGCACGAGATAGATATCTCATGAAAGCTATGTTGGATGATGGACCTTCCTAGGGTTAGCAAGCCATACGACTTCTTCACATGGTTTTCACGTATACCGAAAAAGCCGGACTCTTCTTCATCGGTGAAATTCATTGCGCCCATTCCATCTACAGCATCCTCCGAGGAATCTATCTCTCTAAGTTCAGATATCATATCAGATTGGTGCTCCTGGGCCACGCCATCTGCTGGGTGGCTATCAGGAGCCCTCGAAGTAACTGGGCCTTGTGCCTGCCAAAGCTGCTGGACTTTTTTTTCAATACCAGCCAGCCTCTTCTCCATCTGTAGGAGATATCTAAACCAATTAATGCAATATTCAGGGAAGGGTGGAACAACATGGTAATACCTCTTTTCTCCTGTAAGATTATTGGAAGATCCGTCTGCTGGATACACGCACTCAATTTGGAGTTCCCTGCACGTAGAGCATGGCCTTTCACCGGTGCACTGTTCGAAGACAAAAAGTCAGATTTTTAACTGTAGCATGTCTTTTTTCCTTCCTTTTCAGAACTTTCAGATGCAAGGCGAGGGCCCAGTGGGCGGAGGAAAGAGAACGCGGAACAAATAACAGTACACAGTACAAGTATCACCATGAAGTATCAAAAGGTCTCTCAACTGCTTCCTGTGATTTGCCTAACTGCCGTAGGTAATACTTACTCGTGATTTACGTTGTCGACATGTGCTGCAGGCCAAGGGAACCCTTCGCCGTTTCTGCCTCGGTCCTGGGGACGCCATTGGGGAGTATACGGTGTCCCCCAAAGTAGATGACCGGTATAAGCCCAGGAAATTGAAGTGTTCGCCCTTTGAGAAATTGAATAGGACTTAGGAAAACGAAATTGAGTAGCCGAATGAGTGGTGAATTTTCCCACCCCTCTGTGCCCCACGACGGGCGACTAAGAGGGACCCCCGGTACTCCGTACTCCGTGCATAACTCTCTCATTGGATGCTGCCTCACCGCGTACTTTATCACCGCCTTCTTGAAGCAAATACACCAATTTCAATTTGTATGCTAATTCTAACTTCTCTTTTATTTCTATATACACTTTACAATGGTACAACTAACCATCGATCTTAAACCCTACAAAGATGAGATCATCCCTCTTTTCTAAACCGGCGTATCTTCCAATTCTATATGTAATACTCTACGGGATACCCATGGCCTTTGCTCTTCTTACTTGGGCGAAACGGGGTACTTAGGAAGTGAAGGAAAGGTAGGGAGGGAGGGTACTTTATAATAAGCATATTTAATAGTTTAAAAGTATGGACTATACCACTTTTTGGATGATTTTTATACTGTACAGCTTGTAAGATGCTACAATTATGTGGCTTTTGTATTTGAAATTTTTTTTCTTAAAAGGGTTGACAACACAAATTTACTATAGAGCATACTCTTATAAATGATCAGTTAAATACACTTAGAGATTGTACATATGGTAGGTAGGTTGATACAATTGGAGAGGTAAAAAGACTACAAACTATACTTTGAACATGGTACTTAGAAAGTGAGAGTGGATCTAAGTTACTGCCAGGCAGTATAAACCAATGAGAGAGTTACCTATGTATCAGTGGTCCCATCCTGTACCCCACATTCGGCCCGGAACCCTTCGGATACGGGAATCGATACGGAAGGACGGTACCGGGCATGTGTGCAGTGGGACCTCCGAAGTATTGAGTGGCATTTAGTACCGTCATGTACTATCTTCTAAATGAAGGTACAAAATGCCGCTCAATACTTTGGAGGTCCCACTGTACAGCGCTCAGACGTCAATGATGCCTGAATGCCTAGCTTCGGCCTGATTTCGGCCTGGCAAAAAAAAAATACATAAAAACTATTCTAGGTGCCTTATTAAGCAAAGTATCTAAATTGCAGGTGCCGAAGTTCAATAAAATGAAGCTATTCCCACCGTATAAAAAATCATACACCCCCCGGACCTGGCGGTGAATTTATATTTATTTGTTAAACACTCTCTTCTATTCTCTATCTCCTCCACTCTTCACCTTTACCACTACCTTCGTCACCGCTTCACGTTAACCTTAAGGTAAACCTCGGAAAAGCTTCGCGGTGATGACGATGATAGAAATGACAAAAGTGATGAAAATTATGATAGGAATAGCTTCAGTTTCATCGAAACGAGATGTCGAGCCAGAGTTTTGATATAAATTGTATTTTATTTTATACCAGTCTAAAAATGGTAGAATCCAGGCACATTCAGACATAAGCCCTGCAAAATGAGGCATTTGACCTTTCGATGACTAAATTAATGCCTGGCAATATTATCCAATGAGAGGGTTGAGTTCCGATGGCACAGTTATGTTGTAATCGCCCGAGAGGTTTCGGATCTTCCAAGGTTGTTCCGACGGGGAGATAAGGTACGGATTTATGCCCCTGGGCACCCCACTGGTTAAGTCCGATGTGACGGGACTTTTAACTTGTAGAGATTTCACCGGAATATGGTGACTTTTACATTCCATTGCCCCCACGCCACCCAGTTCAGGTCATCAAGCAATTCATATTCAACCAAAATCCGTCTTGTCTGCCGTCTGTCACTGATCTCTTCATTGTGCAGACCTAAATATCAGTAACCCGAAAAGACCTATATCGACAACCAGCACGAAGAAAGCTAGCATCATGTCGACTATCAATCCACCTGCCAATAACCCTTCGGATTCTGACCCGGTGTATGATCTTATTGTGGTTGGCTCTGGTTTTGCTGTAAGCTTGACCAGTTAATGAATTGCGACGAAGGTATTAATGGTATTTTTTTTAGGGGTGTATGACCGCTCTAAACTTCCTTGAAGATACCAAGAACAAGGGAAACGCCACCAAAGTCGCCCTAATAGAGGCCGGTAAAGATGGAGAACGATGTGGTGCCAGCAGGTAGAAGCTTCCAAGTCTTGGTTATAACTGAGATAAATGCGTGCTTACAAAGCTCGTCCAGGTGGACACCGGCCTTCTTTCGGTTGGACAAGAGTGTGTTGCAAGATAATTACAACTTGAAGCGCAACTTACTGATATATTGTGCAGATAACAAATTTGACTGCGACTTCAAGAATGAGATGAAGGTAAGTGGTGGACCAATGAATTTCATCCTCTTCGCGACTCACTAGCGTCTAGCTTGTCAGGTTAGCGTTCCCGCTAGGCCAAATATCACAGTCTCTAATTGTGGCAGTAATGGGCTTGCTGATCAGGCATACTGCGAGAAACTGGAAGCCGAAGTTCCCAGCACAGTGAAGTTTCTTTTAGACCGTAAACAGATTCGGAAGCTCTTCATCTGCTCGGACTGACACTGACATATGGTAGACGGAATCATAGTTCAACACAAAGATGAGAAAAATGTTTATCTCGGATTCAATACAGGTAAGCTGTCTGAGAAATTCAACTTCAGGCTATGTCAAATGCTAAACAATTTGTAGGCCAGAATTTCGCCAAAGCAGAAGTACGCATCCTCAAAAAATGATTATTATACCAGCCAATATCTAATTACTACAAACAGGGCGGCGGGTATGCCATAATCCTCAAGCTTTTCAAGCACATTATTTCTTTCCCAAACGTGGACATTATGTGGGAGACAAATGCGGAGGAACTCCTGACCCAAGACGATGGTACCATTCGTGGTGTCAAGGTTCGAAAGAACGACGGCCGCTTCGCCAAAGTGTTTGGTAAGCAAGTCATGCTATCATGCGGTGGCTTTGAGGGTAACCGCGAAATGTGAGTGCCATCAGGATTTCTTCGACATGATATGAATCTAAAAATAATGGCAGGTTGGGCCGATACGTTGGACCTAGAGCCGAGCAGCTTGGGTTGGTGGCTCCTGGTCTCAAGTATAACACAGGTTTCGGCCTCAAGATGGGCTTGCAAGTTGGTGCCGCAACAGCAGGCTCCTTCCATGGCCTGCACGTAAGCTACTCCAACGGAGATGTCACAAAGAGTCACTAAAATCATTATAGTGTGAGCTTGTTGATACTCGCTCTTCAAAGCCAGAGGCAACGGTCTGGGGTCACAGCTTCGGTATTGTTGTGAACGAGTATGCCCCAAAAGTCCGAAAAAACGATGGATTAAGACTAACATCATCTGTTTAAGACACTCCAAGCGGTTTTATGATGAAGGGAATCGATCGTATGTTCCCTTTCCGGTTTGTCCAACTTCCATACTGACAAATGCAGCCTGTTCGCTACTTGCGAAGTCATTGCTTATGAGACATGGCGCGGTAAGTCGTGAGGTTGGTCAGAAATGCGAGTATACACTGCTAACGTGAATCACAGACCAAAATCAAAAAGCATACTTGTGAGCTTGACAATTCCATTCCGCAAATGACATATCTAAATCGTCTCCAAGTATCACCGACGCTCCAATTATGGACCGATTCCGACCAGGTTGGGTATATGATACCACTGACCTTGACCCAGAGAAGAGCGATACGATTGAAGATCTTGCCGTTAAACTCGGCCTCATTCCTCAAGAACTGAAGAAGACAGTGGATGAATACAATGCTGCGTAGGTCATGTACGGCTAAGGTTAGAGGCGTATACTAATCTCTGATTGCAGGATCAATGACAAAGAATTCAACCCTATGGCTCTTGATGGGAAGAGCACCCTCGGCTTAACTCCCAACAAGACCAACTGGGCCGCTCCGATAAAAGTGGCTCCTTTCTATGGGTAATTGTCCTTTCAATTCATATACTCTGCTGCATTACTACTAATACTGATGGGTATTTAGTTATCCTCTGACGGCAAAGATTGTGTTCACTTTTGGAGGACTGAAGGTCGATCTTGACTCCCGTGTGCTCTCCACGACGGGTACTCCTATTCCAGGTATAATACTCAATATCCTTTATGACAGGGAAATACATTAGATATTCGCATGAACACGTGAAACTTGCTAACACGACATGTCGCACTCAGGACTTTACTGCGCCGGTGAACTCAGCGGGATGTATTACAATGAGGTAAGTCTTACCTGATGATCTGTCATTGAAGCAAGTAATACTGACAAACTAAAAGAGTAAGGTTGCCTCCGAATTTGACACCCTGAGTAGATCGCCAACGGTGAGTTCCTATGTACTGACAATTCACTTTAGATCCGCCATGCAGCAGTGCTCTCAGATCTCTTACATTCGGTCGACTTGCTGGGAAATTTGCAGCACGAGATCTGTAAGACCGGGAAACTCTACTCCCTAGTAGCGGATGGTCTCCCTCCATACCGGTCTCCGCTATGCTGATTGGTCTGCCGTGCGTGCTCCCGTCGTCCCGTTTCTAAAGGACGATTCTTGACTAGAACTAGAGCCACCCATGGGTCGCAGGATATTGACTCCAATTTCTTTGACCCTTTTTGGTATGATTTGGAATTTTGATTTTTCCCACCGTTAGTTATGAATTCGCTCTCCTACTGCAGATACTACTTTGTGGAAGTCCAAAGGAGAGGTGTAGTAGTAAAATAAAATAATGAAGGATAAATAGTGAGAGTACGAGGATAGAAGTGGCTTGACGCGTAACCATATGAAAGTTCATGGGCAATAGAGAATTTAACAATAGCATAATAGTTACATAGCATAAAACACAGCATAACACATGGCCACTATAAGAGAAGCGTGCAGAGTAGCAAGGCTTCCGCAAAAATATCATACTTCACATATTCACTCACCTACACACTTCCGTGCTTCTTTAGTGCTTCCAAAGAGTGCTGCGCAGAGTGCTGTTCAACTGCGCGCGGTAGAGCTTGTGCTCGTTGAGAATGTATAATTGCCCCTTCTTGCCGAAAGAGAAGTTTGAAGAGCCACCCTTGACCAAAATCTTTCCCAGCAAGACACCGCCAGACGACCAGACATTAACACCGTCAGCGCAGCCAGCGTAGACGTTACCGTGCTGATCAACCTTGAGACCATCAGGAATACCATCACTAGGCATGGCAAAGACCCGACGGTTAGTCAAGAAGGGCTGTCCGTTGATAGTGGACACATCGAAAGCATAGCTAGACCATGTTAGTCAAAATTCCCCATTGCATCTCATTCTTGCATAGATGAAAACCATCCCAGAGCTCAACTTACATAGTGGCAGGCTTCAGCACATCGGTAGTCCCATCACCGATTGTCTCGGCAGTATCGGAAATATACACGGTCTTCTCATCAGGCGAGAAAGAAATTCCATTAGGCCGACCGAGTCCATCCGCAATCACGCGCACAGCCTTGGTAGCAGGATCATACCGGTAAACCTGAGCTGGCAGCTGGGGCTTCGGCCGAATACCCTGGACCCAGCCATAGATGGGATCCGTGAACCAGAAGGAGCCGTCGCTGGCGACAACAACGTCGTTGAGGGAGTTGAACTGGCGGCCGTAGAAGCCTCCGATGATGAACTCAGCCTTGTTCGGCGATTGTGCGGACATCTGCCAAAGACCACCTGTAGTGTTCATGGTGCCTTGGTCGGTCCAGAGGATACCACCATTGTGGTTTACGCCGCCATTGGGCATGGGGACGGTCGAGTTGAGGATCTCGGCGGTGACGGGGTTTGCGGTCACGTTCACCTTTGAGATCTTGATGATCTTTTCATTGGTGACTGGATCAGTGAACATGTTGCTAGACACGAACAGTTCATCTGTTGTTGGGACATAGACGCTTGCCTCGTGGGCGAAAGGGATGTCTTTGTTCTCCAAGATGACTTCCAGCTTCGGGGCTGAGCCGAGGATGTTATAAAAGCCATTGTCATATACGTTGAATGCAGATGGGATGGAGGTGCTGGCCGGGAAGGCAGCGTGTGCGAGAGAGGATGTCATCGTGCGTCTGACTTTCTGTTGCAGGGATGGAAGAAGGATCTCGGAGATTTTCTTCAGGGGAGGGACCCGCGACCTTATTTACGTTTGAATTGAGAGTACCTTGGATTTTTGATTCAGATGATGTCAGCAAACAGTGAATCCACTTGTTGAAGATGGACAAACCAAGCGAAAGTGGGGTTGTATAGTTGCCTGACGCTGAACTGGAAATCGATAGGAATTCGCCGAGAAATCACCTTACAGCTCCACGATGTTATTGTTGACCGGGATAGATTCAATCTGTGGTTGTCATTCTTGCGAGTGGTTAGCGGACCACAATAGTTGCGAAAGTTTAAACCCCTTTTGATTCTTAGCCGGTGAGCCAGGACAGAAGGTCTCAAGGAACTCAATATGAATAGCCATATAGTCCTATTGAGATAAGAGGTACTTGAAATAGAAAGAATAATCATAGCCAGATCCCTGGTATTCGAATCAAAAATGGGCAAAGGCTATAGCAGCGAGGCTTAATGTCTGGTCCATTTGTTCACCTAACAGAAAATTATTAAAACACTATCTAGTAGACCTGGTAGTGACCAGCGGGTGACCCTAATGCGAAGGTGTATGGTCAGGGGTCGGAGACCAATTATTAGTAATATTTATGCCTGAGATACCTCATTAAGTACCGCCTTTGGCACCGCTCTATACAGTATGTTGTAAAGGAAGCTCCCGGATTGAAGCTTCTAGGGTAAAGTTGAAGCTATTCCTACAATATGAATCTCTAGAGTTCCCCATTTCTAGGCGTTGAAGCCTCTTATACTTTACCCTTATTGTCATCTATCCTCACTAGGCCTTGACAAGTCCCGAGGATTTGGTGCTGCCTTGGCGCCAAGTGGGCGCTAAGCCGCTAGTCTCAGTGCTGCCTTGGCATCATCTTGCCGATCACATTCCTATCTAAGTAATCTTCTAACCTAAATAGGTATGGTCGCAGCACCACAGCACCGGAACCAAAAATCAGCTGGTGCTGCGGGACATAATGAGGAATCTATCCTTATCGTCATCTATCATCATCGTTCCTACATAGGTAACCATACAGATCACTATCCACACTTATCGATGACGAGCACATATTGGGAAGGCTTCAACGCCCTAGGTTTCAGTAGCGTCTTGTTCGTACCGATTTTAAAGGCGTTAATGTTGTCGACCTTGGTACTTGACTTATTTGTACTAAGGTCTCTGTCGTGCCCAGGTGGTATATCATGGAGGGGTTGGTGCGCCCCAGCAGATGCATTATTTTCACTAGATGCAAGATCCAGAAATTAAGTATTTTTTGTATGACTTACCCATATTAAAGGTACTTACACACCCAGTAGGTATAAGACACTTTTTCTCAGCCCTCGAACTAGTTACGGAAGATATAAGAAGAAAAACATGGTAGGTAAAGGAAGTCTATACTATTTAACCAAACTTCGGTAAGGAAAATTAAGTGTACTAAAACAAAGAATTTAGTCATTTCTAAATAGTTGTCTTCTTCTATACTAGATGTTAAGAATTAACTTTACCATGAATTAATTAAACTGGACTAATACTATATATTCGTACACTTTCCATTACTTTAGCTAGTTCTAGGGTTGAGAAAAAGTGTGTAAGTACCTTTTATATGGGTAGGCCATACAAAAGATACTTAATTTATGGATCTTGCACCTAGTGAAAATATTGCATCTGCAGACTGCTGGGGCGCACCAACCCCGGTAGGTGTGTTGGGCGCTTGACACGGTTATTATTCATATTCTCTGCCGGCAAATGTTCATATATGGTTTACATTACTCAGTTTCTTCTTTAATTTAAATTATAAATTAACTCAATAGATGTAATTTATTTAATACAATAAAATTCTTTGTTTTGCTTTATTATAATCGTAATTATGTTTATTTATCTACAAAATTGAAGCCGTTCACACACGTCAGCGATCATCCCCGAGGTAAGTTTCATCGACTTCACGGGACTGTGGTAGACCACGATGTACCCAGGTGTATAGCGCTCAGGCGTCAATGATGTCAGAATGCCTGGTTTTGGCCTGGTTTTGGCCTGATTTTGGCCTGATTCTAGACCGCTTCCAGGCATAATTTTACAGTGTATTGTAATGGCTTCGGACCGGAATAACAAGGTCCGATGGGTATGTTCAAATAAAGCTTGTTACACCATGTAATTTGATTTATCTCCACATTTCAGGGGGGTTTACATTGAGGTCAGCGTAAAGCGGTGACATAGGTGGTAGTGAAGGTGAAGAATAGAGAAGAGAGAGAGAGAGAAGAGAGAGAGAGAGAAGAGAAGAGAGTACTTTCAAATAGAAATAAATTCACCGCCCGGTCCGGGGTGTATGATGTTTTGTGTGGTGGGAATAGCTTCATTTTATTGAAATTGGCAATTTAGACACTTTGCTTAATAAGGCACCTGTAATTGTAATTCATGTATTTTGTTTTTCTGCCAGGCCGAACTCAGGCCGAAACTAGGGATTCAGGCATCATTGACGCCTGAGCGCTATACACCTGGGTACCACGATGCCGCCCTCCCTTTCCGCGGCCGACGACTCTTGGATCACCAAGTCAGGCCGCAAAAGGGACTATCTATGAAATACAACCATCATACAAATGCTACACGACCGCTCTTTGAGGCCATATATGTAGCGCTGCTATGCGTGCAGTCATACAGAATCGCGATTCATGCTACGAGTTTTATTTTTCAGCCTAACACAGTCACGTCCCCCGAAGCAGCAGTTGATTGATTTTTTTACATGAGGGCGACATGGCCTCGGTGGTATCTTGTGACGAGCTTCACGTTACTCCTCCTTTTTCCACCCGTTCCATCGTTCAAAATCTCCCGTATCGAGGTTGAACATATCCAGCATTCTCCCCACACTCTGATTGACCAGATCCTCAACCGACGAAGGTTTGATGTAAAACGCTGGCACAGGTGGAAATATTATCGCTCCACTCTGTGTCACAGACAACATATTTCGCAGATGAATGTCGCTCAATGGCGTTTCTCTGGTCACTAGGACCAATTTTCGTCTCTCCTTCAGCATCACATCTGCGGTCCGAGAAATCAAATCATCGCAGAACCCGGAGCTTATCGCTGCAAGTGTCTTCATACTGCAAGGCAGGATGATCATTCCATCTGTGTGGAACGACCCACTGGATGTGGGAGCTGCCATGTCATTGATATTGTAGACGTGATCAGCGAGAGCCTTGACGTTGGCAGGATGATAGTCTGTTTCGTATTTGAGGGTTGATTCGCCCCATTTGGAAATGATCAGGTGGGATTCGACGTGAAGATTGCGAAGGGCGATAAGTAAATTGATTGCCAGGATTGCTCCGGTAGCGCCTGTAATTGCTACCACAATCTTCTTTCGTGGCTCGCCTGCTTGGGGCTGACTGGCGGGCATTGTCGGATTACGAGTGTCGGGGGTGTGTACTCGAAGATATCGGAGCAATGAAAAATGAACAAAGAACAGTATTTTGTCTTGGTGCTGGCAGTTATGGAAGCGATGGCCGGGGTCGAGAAGGGACCCCTTTCATTTAAATATGCCCGCCTCTTTCTTCGACTATTGGAGCTATAAGAGTCATTTGTCTTGCTTGGAACCATAGTGGTGGTTGTCTTTGGTTTGGCAATCGCTGCCCGGGTGTAGATTGGACCTTTTCGGAACATTTCCCCCAATGCAGAAATCGCATTCGTGGACCGGTCTACGGCTCGGGGACATCATCGGCCTATCGGGCCGGTGTGAGAGACCGCTGATTAGAGCTCTGCGTAGCCCACAAAGCCCATGGCCCAACCCAGCCCAGCCCACCAAATGGGCCAGGTTTTAGGCCCATTCTTCGGGCTCATCGGGTATGGGCCCGGAATGAAAGCCCATAGGGCCCCTTTAGGCCCACTTGGGTCCACAATAGGTCCCCATTATCAACTATACAATACAAACCGGCTAATTTATCGCAGCTGTATAATAATTAAGGCATTTTTCCTGGGTTTTTGGGGGATTCAAATGTACCTTAAGTGTTACTGTTACTACAATTGATTTTACTATAATTACAAGGGCCTGTTAGAGAAAGCAGTGGTTTTATCAATCCCCTAAAATCCTCCTAGGTATAGTCAAATTGTATCTTTTTGGGGTGATTTTGGGGTGATTTTGTATGAAATCTAGCATTAATGTACTAAAATCAGCATGTCGGTACATACGTAAAATAGAGTTATTAATCAGATGCTTCATGCATGCCAAGACTGTATATGTGCATGAAAATGGGCTTTAATGGGGGCTCACGAGGCCCCCATTAATGAGCTGTGGATTGGACCATGGGGCGCTTAGGCCCATTTGTGGGTTCTGCTGATCAGCGGCGCTGATCACGGCCTGCTGCCGTCGGGAAGTAACGATCAGATTACTACGGATGGATCGGCCGGGGAAATATGATGGGATTTCGGGTGCAAAAAAATGATTTTGGGGCCACAGAAAATAATGATGCGGCCATATTGTGGCAACGCACAGCTGCTTGTGGTATGATACTTCGATGATAGGTGTTGAGAAAATGATCGGCATCCCGCGGCTTAGCAAACGCTACGATATCCCTATCTCCCCGGGGATAGTTTACGCCATACATCGAATGATCGAAAGAAGCTGAAGAACGAATATATTTAGCAGGACCTTGACCAAAAAATAACTTTACTGACTCGACTTCCAAGAACTACTTGAAGACACCGCGGCAACGAAGCATTTGCTGTCATCGACCTCTCTGATATTCCCGGAACTCAAGCATCGAAACATGTCTACAGAAAAACTCTCTGCCGCAACATCCCTGCGCACATTCCTTGAAGAATGTAAGGCGGAGGGGGACGTGGTGGAAATTGATCTGGAAGTGGATCCCCATCTCGAGTCTGGTGCCATCTCTCGCCGTGCATACGAAACAGGTAGTCCAATGCCGCTCATCAACAACCCCAAGGGTAAAGACGGTCCAGAAGGTCTCTTCCGCATCCTCGGTGCTCCAGTGGGTGTCCGACATGATTCAGCAACTAGACACGCTCGTTTCGCGAAGTCTATTGGGCTTCCTTCTAATGCAACTGGACAAGACCTCATCCAGAAGCTGATAGCCTCCAAAAGAGCCGACCCTATTCCATCTGTTCGAGTTGATGATGCACCGCTCAAGGAGCACAAGATCTTTGGTGATGAAATTGACCTTCTCAAGCTGCCAGTTCCACAAAATCACGCAAGCGACGGAGGCAGATATCTTCTCACGTACGGGCTTCACAGTGTTCAAACTCCGGATGGGAAATGGGTGAACTGGGCTATCACTCGTTGCATGGTGATCGGTAAACGGCAATTGACCGGCCTCGTGGACGTGAAGCAGGACATCGGGGCCATCTGGGCGATGTGGAAGGCCCTAGGAAAGGACACACCCTGGGCTTGCGCTCTTGGCGTTCCGCCAGCAGCCGTAAGTTCTATTCTAATTTTTTTTTATGTCAGCGCCATACGCCATTTGTCCGGAATGCTAACATCTGTAAAATTCCAAGGCCGTGGCTAGTGGTATGCCACTCCCTAAATTCGTGAACGAGGCGGATTATGTCGGTGCTATCACAGGAGCTCCTATGGAGGTCATTAAGTGTGAGACAAATGATCTTGTAGTGCCGGCACAGTCTGAGGTAGTTCTTG
Organism: Penicillium italicum; assembly: GCA_002116305.1. Classification (NCBI taxonomy): domain Eukaryota; kingdom Fungi; phylum Ascomycota; class Eurotiomycetes; order Eurotiales; family Aspergillaceae; genus Penicillium; species Penicillium italicum. The sequence goes on along the minus strand of KZ108100.1, from coordinate 1,643 downwards.
AAGGAATTATCTCGGCAACCGAGACGGCGATTGAAGGGCCCATGGGAGAATATCATGGTCTTCTTTTCCCACACAAGAAATCGCCACAGCCGGTAATGACGGTCAACGCAATTACCTATCGAAGCAATCCTATCGTCCCGATCAGTGTCGCAGGTCGTGCTCCAGACGAAACGCATACCGTTTGGGCAATGTCAATTTGCGCTGAAATTCTCGACTTGTTGCAGCAGGCAGACCTACCAATCACCAAGGCCTGGTGTCCGTTTGAGTCCCAGGCCATCTGGTACGTGGTCCAGGTCGATCGGAAGAAGCTTGTGGAGATAAAGACCACGCCTGAGACATTCTGCCGCCAAATTGGGGAGATCGTTTTCACCTCTAAGCCTGGTCGATTTGTGCCAAAGATCTTTGTTGTTGGCGACGATATCGATCCTAGTGACTTGCGTGAAGTCGTCTGGGCTGAAGCGACCAAGTCCCAGCCACAAGCCAGCGACTTCTTCTTCGTGGGCAACTACCCAACCTATGATCTAGTACCATACGCCACTCACGGCTTTAACCCTCGTGAGCCGAAAGCCAAGGTCGTCAAGTTGTGCATGTTGCCTGCGGAATTCGAGACTTTAGACCTGCCGTGGGTTGAAGCTTCTTTCCGTGGATCTTATCCGGAAGAAGTCAAGAAGAAAGTCCTGGATAACTGGCATGCATACGGGTATGAGGAACATCCTGTAAATATCTAAGAGTCTCACTACTAGGACCGTTAAACTGTGCTACCGGGTCTCTAGGTGCCTTGACGCTTGCTTGAGAATTGATAGGGACACACCCCAGTTTGTCGAACTGGGGGTTAGCATTTTACCACTGACGGGGTTATCTGTCGGTAAAAGTGGAGAGGAATCTTATCGACTAGAAATACTGTTGTTCCGTTCCATCAAAACCGGTATTCCTAGCCAGTTCTAGGATCCACTTTTATACTACTTTGTAATCCTATAGAGTAGGTTAAAAGCTAAGTACGTTGTTATTTAGCAATATACACTTATTTTACCATTTAATTCAGGACTTAGTATTAAGTTATGTGTTGAACTAACGAAGGGCTTGTGTGACTTGATACCAAGTACTTACTATACGAAGCAAGTGGTAAAATGAGTGTGTATTTCTAAATAAGTAAGACCAGAACCCAACCCAGACCCAGTGACTGGGGCCCCAGAAAACCTAGTTTAGGCCCGGTTCGACCCAGTTTCTACATAGATGAGGGTCTTGGCGGTCATAAACCAGCTAAATAAGCGAAATTGGATACGCAACTAGCATAGTTTGTAGCCCAATTTGGGGCCCCAGACCCGTTACTGGGTCGTGCGGAAGACTAGGTATGACCGGCTCGGTAGTGAAATACGTTATGTAGTAGTGCTTATACATGTAAGAAAAGTAATAACTATGGTACTGGTAAGAGAGAAGTGGGTAGTTATAGGAAGGTGGTCAGGTAATGGAAGACCTTGGAACGTAAGGCACATATGAATTCTTGGCGGAGGCCTAAGGCATCACATCAGAACACAGACGAAGGGGGTCCCCCTGGCCTCTCACGTTTATCCCATGGTCTATGCTTATGTGTACGCCCCTAGTTTCAGCTTATGTAACTAGTGTTTAGTGTTGAAATGTATGGT